>VWYK01016846.1:56193-75254 GCA_013399775.1 Semnornis frantzii | reverse complement strand
CCCTTCCATACATCTCTTTGTAACTCCCCTACCTTAAATACTTTTTATTTATTGCTAAAGCTTTTTGTTTTAACTTCCAAATGGAAGTACGACTCTTCCTTGAGTGTTTTACCCCTTCTCTCTCTCTCCATCCAACTCCTTTCTTTCCAAAAGGGGGGAAAGCCGAAGGCATCCTATTATGATTGTATTGGTTTCTGTTAGCTGTATTTTGAGTCCCCTGGGAAGCTTAAACTCGAACCCATACACCTGGCTGCTCTGGGCAGGGATGTGGAGGAGATGGGAGGTGCAGGATCCACAGCATGCAGACAGGTTGGCTGCTTTTACTCTGGGACATGGCTCCTGGTTCTGCACCGTGGTCCCTCCCTGCACCTTCATTCCCAGACAGGCATTTTGTGCACAGAAACATTCCTGCCAACCTTAAACTTTGGGGACAAGCCAAGCACACACGATGTAAAGCACAGAACTGCTGTGCTGGCTCAGGCAATGTGGCTTGGGTTCCGCAGAGCCCCCTTCAGCTCTCCGTTTCTTCCCAAGAGAACCGAGGTGAGTCCAGGGAGGGGATCAGAAATAGCTGCAGGTGGTGACTAGGCCAGCTCTGCCACCCCAGGAGGCAAGCAGGCACCTGTCACTACCTGCCTGGCTACTGCCACCTGCCATCAGCAGTCACCACCTGCTTTTCCAGAGCCACAGGAGTGGGAACCAGGCAAAACCACAGACAGAAGCTGGCAAAAGCTCCCCAGGATCAGGCAGAAGCTGCTGAAGCCACACAAGGTGACTCTCTGCCTTCAACCGTGAAGGTGACTCTGCTACCCATGGGCAAAGCAGACCATCAGGCAATCTCCTCTGGGGACAGGGAGATCACCCTGCCAGTGATGGAGGCCAAAGAAAGTGTACCCAGCTTGGTGAGAAAGAACTGCAAGCTGCAGAAACAGATGGGGACAAGGCTGGGGTCCTCAGCAACTTGTTTTGCCTGAGCTCTCACCAGCAGCTTCTCTTCCTACGTCCTGAGTTGATGGACTGCAAGAATGGGCCTGGGGAGGCAAAGTCTGTCCCACCATAACATAAGTTGAGGTTCATGAGCACCTAAGGAAGCTGGGCATAAGCTGGGAGCTGATGAGTTGCATGGCAGAGCACTGAGGGAAGTGGCTGTTGGAGCTGCCATGCTGCTTGAGAAGTCCTGGCAGCCAGGAGAAGGGCCTGGAGCCCAAAGGATGGATACAGCCCACCCATTGTTTACAAGGGTAGGAAGGAGAGCCCTAAGGACCTGTCAACCTCAGCTCTGTGCCTTGCAAGATGACGGAACAGATCCTTCCAGAAGCTCTGCTAGGGCACGCAGAGTACAGGGCAGTGATTCAAGGCAGCCAGGATGGCTTTTGAGTGGTCTTCTGCAGCAGGGCAATGCACCAGAGGGGCAAGGGGAGAGCTGTGGATGCCTTCTGTCTGGACTCTTGTAAAGCATGGTTCTCCAGGACGTCTTTCTCCCTAAACTGGAGAGATGTGGACTGGGCAGGTGGACTGCCTGGTGGCCAAAGAGTCTGTCAGATGGTAGCGCTCAAGGGTATGATAGAAATGGGTGCTGAGTGGTGTCCCCTGGGGCTCACACTGGCATCAGAGCTCCTTCATGTCTTCGCCAATGACATGAACAGTGGGACCAGGGGCAGCCTCAGCAGACTTGCAGATGACACCAAACTGAAACCCTGATGCCATCCAGAGGGACCTGGATAAGATGGCAATTGGGCCTATGTGACCCTCACAGAGTTAGGCATTGCTAAGTGTGAGGTCCTGCACCCGAGCACCAGAGGAACCCCTATGTCAGGAGCATAAAGAGACAGGCTGGGGCACAGAGACTGAACAGCACTGCAGGAGAGGGACTTGGGGGTGCTGGAGGGTGCAAAGCTGGACAGGAGCTGTCACCAAGCGCTGCCAGCCAAGTCCCAGCCCTGCCCTGGGCTGATTCCCAGCAGTGTGGGCAGCAGGGGCAGGGAGGAGATTGCGCTCCTCTGCTGTGCTCTGCTGAGACCCTCCCTGCCGTGCCGGGGCAGCCCTGGAGCCCTCAGCACAGCACAGGCAGGGACCTGCTGCAGCAGAGCCAGAGGAGGGCACAGCAATGCTGGCAGGACTGGAAGGGCTCTGCTGTGAGGTCAGCCTGAAGAAGGCTCCAGGAAACCTTCTGGTGGCCTTGCAGCGATTAAGCAAGCTGGGGACAGAGCTTTTCTCAGGGCCTGTTGTGACAGGCCAAGGGGGCATGGTTTGAAGTGCAAGAGGGAGATTGAGAGTGGCGAGAAGAGGACGGCGAATCGCTGCGACTGCCCCGAGGGTGAGCAGGCAGCACTGGAGGGGTCACCGCCGTCGCGCCGTCGGCAATCTGAGAGGCTCGGTGACAAAAGGCCACAAGCGCCCTGGCTGGCTCTTCGTCACCCCAACTTTCAAGCAGAGCTGCTCGGCCGAGCCCTGTCGCGAAGCTTCTAGCCTCAGCCCGCAGAGCCGCGGGCGACGCGCAGGGCGCGCTGCCAGGGTTGGCCCGCGGAGCCCGCCTCAGTTTCGCACAGCTTCATTCCGGTGCGCTGCGGGTCCAGCACAGCCCCGGTGCTTGGGTGGCACTGGAGCACCCAGAGGCGGCCAAACAGAACCCCAGGCAAAAGCCCTGCCGCGGCTGAGGCGCAGGGCGGGCACCAGTCCCGCCGCCGCTACCCCACGCTAGGGGGGCACCTCGCCCGCCGGGCACCGCTGCTCCCGGCGCCCCCGCCCTGTTGTCAGGCAGTTTGCGCCCCCGCCGCGCCCCTCGGGGCGTGGTCCCGCCCGCCGACCAATGGCGTAGCGCAGGGGTGAGGCCATGGGGAGACGGCGGACGCCGGTGCTCCTCCACTCCTGCTTCCCCCGCGGCCTCTCGCCAGGCCTGAGCGCTGCGCTCCGAGTGGAGCGGAAAGGGTTTATTTTTAAATGGAACCTGCTCTGGCCATTGGGCAAGGGAAACGCCGGTCAGGGTGACGCTTCCTTATCGCTAAGCCGGGAAGGTGGGAAGCAAGATGCACCCGCTCCATGCGCTGATTAGCCAGCAGGAAGCCGAGAGCTCGCCCCCACCCCCGTCCCACCCTGTTGCAGTCTCTCTGCCGAGTGACTGGCATTCGCCACAGTGCCAGTGAGAGGCCGAGCTCCGCACAACACCCAGTAGAAAGGCGTGATCCGGGGAGAAGGGCGGTGCCGGGGTAGTATGATTGGCAGGAGGGGCGGGGGGAGAGGAGGGGTCGCAGGAGCTGATATGTCGGCCATCTTGAAGCGTCGGTGATGGTGGCAAGCAGTGCCTTTCCTGCCTGAACTGAGGCAGCCTGGGGCTTGTGGCGGGGCTGTGCGCTTGCCGAGGTATGGACGGATAGCAGTGAGCCCTCCTTACCGCCGCTTCGAGCGGGCCAGCGCTTCGGTGGCCGCTCCAGTACGGCGGAGCAGGCCTGGCGCCTACTTCACTTGGCGCGGGGGGCTTTGGACGTTCCTTGGGTGCCGCGGCCTGGGGAGGGCTGCCGGGAACTGCCGTGTGCGGTGCCCTCCGTGTGCGGTGCCCTCCTCGCACATACACCACGGAACGCGGGGCGCCCGGGTCCGGCGAGGCTGCCCTCGGCGCGGCTGCGGGGTGCTGCGGGCCAGGGCGCGGCAAGGAAGGCCTGGGCCGCGCCGGAGAGAGCCCTGTCCGCGCTGCAGATAGCCCTGCCCGCCCGTCGTCTCGTTCTTCCCGTGGCCGTAACGTTCAGTCCTTGCAGCCGCCTCCAGATTTCTCCCCGGCGTCTGTGGCGCTTCATCCCCGGTGGGGAGCCGTCCGGGAGCCGGGGAAGGGCGGAGGCGCCGCGGCCACTCCACAGCAGATTTTGGGCGCGGAGCAGGTCGCGGCGCGGCTGGGTACGGTGGGCGGTGCGTTGTTTCCCGGGGACCGGAGGAGCTCGGAACCGGGTGAAGTGTTTTGTCGGAAAGGGGGAAGCTGTTTTCACTGCTCCCTTCCCTGGCCGTCACTCGTGTTGTTGCTGTAACTTGCACAACTTTATTCTGGCTTCGCGGCTCTCTCTCGGCGACAGAAACCTTGCTCTGCTCTCAACAGAGGAGCCTTGCTAATAATTGATGTTGCGTTCACTTCTTTAAAATCGGTTCCTCCGAGGGCGCTGCTCTTTTTTTTGTTGTTCTTTGTGGGGTTTTGGTTTGTTTTGTTTTGCTTTTAATGCAGCTCCTTTCAAGAAGGACCGTTTTAAGAGCAGAATAGCGTTTGGGTAAGCTTTAGCTTCTTAAATATGTGTGGCAAAACGACTTGCCTTGGTTGCTGAAGAACTCTTCGAAGAGTAAATTAGTTTTATAGTCTTGCCTTGTATGACATAAAGGCTAAAGTTCATCTCAGGTTACTGTTTAAATTAACACAGTGAAACACTTTGGCTATTTTAAAAACGTGTTCTGAGTGAAAGAGTAAAGAGCCCTTGTGGGTGGATAGCTTTAGAAAGTGTGCCTTGTGACGTGTTGACAAGTCGAGAGTGGCCTGTCACTGCTAGGGATGTTACTTAGGTTTAAAATCATCAGTGGAAGGAGTCAGAATGTGTTCTAGCAGTGGAGTGTGTGTTTGGGTTTGATGTTGGTGGGTTTTGTGGGGGGTATTTTGTTTTAAACTGTTGAATATGAAGCTAGTCTGAAATTTCCAGGTAGTATATATGAAGTAGTTTGTGAACTGCTGTGCTGGTTCGGGGCTAATTGCAGTATTTTTATGAAAAAAAATATAGGCCGTGGAAAAAAAAAGCGGTGAGGTCTGCTTCACTCATAGGCTTGCTGAGATGGATAAGAATAGGAACACATAGATAAGACACTGTCACAAAGTCTCAGTCTCTCTAGCTTTTTGCCTTCTCTCTGCCGAGTAACCTCACTAACCACTTTGCTTCTAACCCCCCTGGCCCATCCTCCAAACTCACTTTGCACCTAAGGCAAACCCTGGGGTAAGGCAGAGGAGTGGGGAGATGGTGGAAGGGTGGTTGGGAGCCCCTCCCTGGGACTCTGATTTCTGGGAGGGGAATTGTGTTTCTGTATTACCTTTAACTTGTCTATTTCTATAAATATTTCTGTCCGTTCTGTCTATCTCTGCTTGTACATTGTGCTGAAAATAGAGCTTCAGTCCTTAACTTCCAGCTGGCTGAGTCTAGTTTGGGTGATTTTACAAATTGGGGGGGGGCAGGGAGCTCCCAAACCATGACAGCTGCAGGAATCCACATGTGCTTTTTCTCTTTCCGGAGTGCTGAAAGATGGGAAGTCTTCCTGTGACAGTGCTCCAAGGTAGTGTGGCTGTTTGACGTTGCAGTGTGTATTTTCAGAACATTCTATTAAGATTCTGGGATCCCTTCTCTCTGTGTTAGTTATGTTTTCTGTGGTGCAGCAGGGATTAACTGTAGCTTGGAATAGTATTATACAAGCATAAAAGAACATTACAGAATTATCATTTGATATGTATTTTGCTAGTGAGGCTTCATCCCAACGTGGTTTGTTGACAGTTTGTAGTTCTCAGTACTTAAGTTCACTTAAGGGTTTGTTTCCTCCATGCAGGATAGTGCTTGAAGGTAGATGATGCTTAATTGCTTTCTGTGTGAAAAGCAGAATGTGTATGCAGTATCTGGGACCGCACTTTGGGTTACTAAAGGAATTTATCTCCCATTACAATATTTTAATTTGGCTAGAGGAACTACTGGGGCAGTAGTAAATGACAACTTCTTTGCAAGCGAGATAGTTTTAGGTGGAAACTGACTTGACTGATGCCTTTAGATTATTTTATATATAAATCCACTAGCTGTTATTATTGCCTTATGGAATTAAAAATACTAAATATTTTGCCTGCAAACTCTGCAGCCTATTTCTGTTACTTGCCAAAGTGTGAAAAAACAAGTTTGCTTTTGAGCCCCTCTCCCTTGCAGTGGACAGAGGTGAAGATATACCCTCTACACCCAGCAGAGAATCAGGATGTTCTGAGAGTGAAAGCCCAGTGAATCTGAATTAGCAGTATTAAAGCAGATAATTATAGATGTGGGTTTAGTATTAACAGATGGTTATAGGGTGAACTGTTACTGTTATGGCTTAACAGCTTTGCCTCTCTACTCAGCTTAAGCTTGAAATATACCTTCTGTGAAACGCCGAAGAACTGCCTAAACCCGAACCGCTGTAGGACCGAAACAGAAGAGAGAAATGCTTTGAAGAACTGTTTGGTCCATTCTTCTTTCTCTCTGATGTTCTCGTTCATGAAAGTGCTTTAATCACTTTGAATTCTTTACTTTGCATCAGTATATTGAAATAAGATATTTTGTGGCTTCAGCTTTCCAACACGCTACATGGTGTCTGTGTGGGTGGGTGTCTTATGTATTCACTTCTCATATATAACTGCGTTAATTTATGACCTCTGCAAGTTAAGGTGGAAGCCATGTCTTCTCTGCTGGCCTGGAAGAGGCACTGCTATGAGCCTGGCAATGAGTTTCTGTAGTGCAGTAGGATGTATTAAGCCTGTTGTCTGCTGTCTAGATTTAGCTTTCTCTGTTTAGCAATAGTGTATTATTTCAAAGTAGACAACACATCCGTATTGTGTCTGACTGGATTGTCTTAAGAGCAAGGTGTAGAGCACTTGTTTTCTGCTAAGATAGTACAAGTAGGGATGAGTAAGAAGTATCTTGCTTGTTTCATTCTGTCAAGTTGGAAGAGGGGAGCAAAGAAAACTATTTAGTGATCACATTTGATCTGGGTATGGTGGGAGGCAAACCTGAAAGATCAGTCCAAAAAAATGCATAGAGAATATGAGCATAATGTCAAAAGCTCTGCATAGCATGCTTAATTGTTGGTGTATCAAGGTGCCAGCATCTGTTTTAGAAACCATATGGTACTAGGCAACTGAAGGAAAATGTTTTTCTGCTCTTGGATATTGCATGCAGCTGGATCGCTAGTCAGGGACTCTTCTCAGGAAATAGGACAGACTGAATTGATAAGATTGGAAAGACATTTGGTACAAGCTGTTAATAATTCACTTGTTTATGGTGTAGTTCCTCACACAATATTGGAAAAAATTCTGTTGATGTAAAGGAGAGGAGTCCTCATCACCTCTCTTTAATAACTTCCATAAAGTGCCAAAATGCTTTTTAGAAGTATGTGGTTTGGATTGGGTGAAAAAGTTCCCACCCCAATTCTCTGACTCTGGTTTCTTATTGCTGTTACTCTTGTATAGTCATCCCATAATCCTGTTAAATGGATGTATCTTTTCTTCTTCCTTGAGACTTAAGAACTTGGAATGCTCAGTGACAGAATCTGTGCAATGTGTTGTGGGCTAGCAGTAGAAAAGGGCCTCAGAGTACTGCAGAACTGTGATACACATCACCAGTCCAGAGTCTTGGGCATGTTTGCAACATGGATAATGAGAGCATCTAAGAAGCTGGTTCTGAGGGTTTGGTTGAAAATGTGAATGAAGGGAGGCAGAACTGAGTAAGAAATGTGTGTATGCACGACCCCATAGTAAGTTTCCTTGGAGGATGTTTTGAGAAGATTCTTGCTTCACTTCAAATGCAGTGATTCCAAGTGCTCATAAATTGTGACGTTGTACATCTGCAGGGGGACAGAGTAGATGGCCTAGTGGACTCCATCCTGGGACTTCAGGGTCTTCTGAGATGTGAGCACTGACAGCCTATAGGCCAACTCCTGTCTGTTGTGCCAAAACATCCTTTTAAATGTGAGGACAACTCTAAAGCCATTTTATGATGATTGGACAGGTTCTGGTTGAGCCTTGTGAAAGGGCCATGTGGTTCCCAGCTTGGTAACACAACACAGTTGGATTGACAGTGGGAACCCCCTTTTAAAATTTCTTTTTAAGATAAGCTACTGTTTTCTGACCTTATTAAATACATTCCAGAATGTAGCGGTTCCAATACTGAGGCATTCTCCTCGTCACTAGGAACCCAAGTGAAGTTTTGGCCTATTTTCTCCCTGCTAAACAGTGGCACAGTCCATAAGCAGAATTTCTGACTGGATCTAGGTATATGAAATAACGTTCTGTTGTCTTCAGATTCCAGTTCTAGAGGTTTTTGGAGTGAATCTCGTTATTTCCTAAACTACTAGTAGAGAGGGTGAAGCTTTCTGTAAATGTGCGTCGTGAGCATCTGGAAGAACAAAGCATAAGACTCTAGGCCTCAGTTGGGTGCTCTTGCTTGTAATGGTGTCTGGATTGATAAATCAAAAGCAAGTGAAGTGTTCTGCTGTTTGCCTGCCTGTCAGTGACCAGAAGTTTGACTGAAATGATGCAGTCAGTTGTTGCTTTTGGCTGTGACAACCAAGCATTTGCCAAAGAATTCTCTCTGTTTTTACTTGAGGGGCTCTCTGTTACAGCTTCAAACCACATTTAATGGTACACTGGACATTGTATGTACATGGAGTTTTTCTGGTAAAGTTAGCATTGCTGAGAGATCTGCATTTCTTAATGGTTAACATAAACTAATTGTGTGTTTTCCTGCTGCTTGCCTTTACTGTAATGATCTTTTTTTAACGAGTACTATGGAGAAGGGAAGTGGACGATTTAAAGGCAATGCAGGTGAGAATCCAGTAGTTGGTGAATGGGCGTGGAAGACCTGCTGGACAACTCATCAAACTGTGCAGGCTGTTAGAATTGTGCTGTGAGTTGATAATGGCATTCAGTGCTTAGTTGGAACTGTAAGATACCTGTAAAACTTTTCAGTTCCTTTTGGCATTACTGAGGCTTCTATAAAGTTATGGGATGTCTTTCTTCATAAAAAACATTTACTTTGCCATCAGTTTATAAAAGCTTAGCCCACTTCTCTAGCTTTATTGTGGTGTGGGGTTTGGTTTTGGTTTGCTTTTTAGACTAGTAATACCAGCAATATGTGATTGAGGACTAAACTTCATTCTTTCTCAACCCATTATAAGTGTTCAATTGCTTCTATTTAGTAGAATATCAGTTGTGGCAAGTGCAGTTGTTTTATTGATATGTTTTTTTTCTGTGTCTCAGTATACTCTCCTGTTGGACTTAAACCTCACCATAAGTAATACTTACAAAAATAAAAAAGCAAACCAACCACATATAGCTTGCCTTGCTTCAAAAATGCAATTTATAAATACAATTTAATCCTTAGCTTGCCAGTTACTGAATAGGGAGTTTAGTTGCCAGAGTGGAATTGTCTGCCTTTGATATCACATCTCTACCAAAGGAAAAAGTACAGATCTGAATTCCCTTCTGTATGTTAGTGTCTGTGGAAAAGGATTTGGAGTTGGAAAACCCCACAGATTGGTTGATAGCTTTTATAACATGGGAAAGGCCTGGGAGTGTCTGCCATCTCTTTTGAGGAAGCTGGCTTCTTTTTAGGACATAGCCGAAAACCATGATTTCTTCAATAGTTGTACAAGTAGGTTTTTTCTTTGAAATACTTTGGTCCAACCTTCCCATTCTCCAGACTTGGGAATTCTGAAGTTTAGCTTGCTCTCCTTGGAACAGTGCTAACCATAAGGCTGGGGACTAGAATGCAGAGGGGCTGCTCTTTTCCACACTCAGGTTGAAGTTATGGCTCCCTGCACAGCCAGTGTCGGAATTGCTAATAGAAGACTTGTAACTGCAGTATTGACCTCATCCTCATGACAGGGAGGAATTAGATCTCAACGGCTGTAGTTTTTGATTCATAGAAAGTGAAGATTTAAGGTCTTCTCTGGAAAGGTGATGCTGTGTAGTTGAACTACTGAGCAGCAGAATTAAAATAAAAGTGTTAAATGTGTTTTGTTCTGGAATTTTTAGAGAGAAGAAAGATCTTAATTTTTTTCTTGCTGTAGAAAAAGCTTAGGTGACAGTCAGGTTCTGTCCTCAGAGCTAAAATCAAACTGGCAGTTGAAAGTCAAGGGAAGCTGGAAAGGGAAAGATAGAAAGTTGTTTGGCTTTGGAGTTTTTTATTTGCAGCTAAGCCACCTATAAAGTTTTGCTTCCAGACTTGCAAGCATTTTAGACCAAGTTAGTTTCTGTGCCACTTTCTGCACCAGTGACTCGACTTACTCGAATGATAATAATACTACTTGAAAGGTTTGTGTTGAGCCCCAGATGTTATTTAAAAGGATAGAAGACTCAGGCTTGGGTCTTGAGTAAGTTCTAAGCTTCTGTTCTGTTGCTTTTTAGGGCTGTATTATGTAATGCTGTTACAAATACAGGACATTCAGATGTCCAGCTTGCTTTGTTTACCAAATCTTAGAGTACATCTATAACACAGGAGTGTCAGTGGAGGTTTGGGTAACTATCATTTCAATTAATTATAACAGTATTTCATTGTTTCCTAGCTAGTAACACTTGTTACTGAGAGTTGAGACCTCTTGCAATGTAGGGAATCTGCTGAAAGACAGCAGATGGAGAGGAGAAATTCTGCCGCTTCACTTTGGTGAGACCTCACCTGCAGTGCTGTGTCCGCAGAGCTCTGGAACCCTCAACACAGGAATGACGTGGACCTGATGGAGAGGGTCCAGTGGACATGGTGAAAATGATTAGGAGGCTGGAGAACCTCTGCTTTGGGGACAGACTGAGGGAACTGGGAGTGTTCAGCCTGAGGAGGAGAAGGCTCTGGTGAGACTTTAGAGCTGCCTTTCAGTACCTGAAGGGGCTACAGAAAGGCTGCAGAGGGACTGTTTGTAAAGGCCTGCAGGGACAGGACAAGTGCAGTGGCTGCAAAACAGAGCAGAGCAGGTTGAGATTGCCTGTGAGGAACAAGTTGTGCAGCAGGAGGCTACTGGAACACTGCTACAGGTTGCCTAGGGTGGTGGTTGAGGCTCCATGCCTGGAGAGATTTCAGGTGAGGCTGGGCAGGGCTGTGGGCAACCTGCTCTAGTGGAGGATGTCCCTGCTGAGTACAGAACTTGGGCTGGATGAGCTTTGGAGCTTCCAACCCAGCCCATTCTGTGATATATTGGTAGCTAGAAAAAGGACATGTAGGAAGGAGTAAATACTAGAAATACCTTGTTGAATTGCTGTGTAGCCCTGACTTGAAAAGCATTAAGAAAATGACATGAGAGGCAGCTGAAATAATGGTCATTCTAGAACAGTATTTTATCCCTAAACTATGGCATCTTGCTTGGATGGTGCTCTTAAACTGTTTGCATGTGTGTATTAGTGCAGTTATGGTATTGCACAGTTGATGATCACTTGTGTGTAAGGATTTACAAAAGTAGTCTCCCTTGAAAAACAACTTTGTTTTTAGAAATTGTGGTAGCGTTATTAGAAATTTTCCAGGCCAGCTCAGACAGCTTGGAAGTAATATAAAGCTATATTTTACAGCAAACTAAATTTACAAGCATATATACAAACTGTATTTACATGCGTTTACAATTATATACAATTGCTTGCAATATAGAAATAATACAAAAATCCAATCCTTCCCCCTGGACAAACACAGCCTAGAAGGGGCCAATGCCTCCTCCTCTCCCCTCAGATAGAAACCCAGCAACATCTCACATGTTATCTGGTCAGTCAAGGCTAGTATTTAGTCATGCACAGAGGAACAGTGGAAGATGGGGAAGGCAGAAGGCAAAGGGAACAAAGTGAGAAATTGTTTGTGTTGCCATTTTCTTATTTTTAAAACCAGTGCCTTGCTCATTCAGTCTGTAGTCAAAAGAATATTCAGAAATGTTATCTCTTATTATTATTAACCAAAATAGATCATTAACTCTTAAACTGCCGCAGACATGCTACTAAATCTTTGAGGCAGAGTTGCCTTGTAGTGTGGCACTTCTAACAAGAACTTTGGAAGACACTGTAACAAATGTACTCCTCTCACACTCCAGAGAAGCATTGAAGTAGTGCTTGAAAAAGATCAGTTTGAAGACTACAGACAAAATGGAGACGGTTCGACATTTCTATATAAAACTGAGGCTTTTTTTGTGAGCAGAATGTGTGTTGCAGTGGAGGGAGATGGCTTATTCTGCTCTGCAATTTTGATTCAATTTTGTGTATTTTCCATCAAGGGAAGAGTTCTGTGGAGAAGGCATGCTGATGTTCAGTGAAGGTGCCAGAGATGTCTGTGCCTGAAAAACGTGGTGTGGCCTGAAAAACTGCAATGTGCATGGTCTGCAAGAAGCACAGCGTGGCACAGCTTGGGTTGTTGGAGTGATTTGCTGCATAGTTGCCAGGCGAGTGGGGGAAGGAGGAAGAAAGATGACATTGACTCAATAACCACTTCAAACTCCTAGATGCAAAATACCTTCTCAGTGGACTTAAGTTATTTTGCAGGGTTTCTGATTTAGAACTTATTTTTGTTATGTATCCAAAGAAAAATCATAGCTTCAAACTATGTAGATGAGACTTGATGAAATATTCTCAGAGTAGTTTTCTCTGAGTTTAAACTGAGTCTCTTGGAAACTTGAAGCTAATACCTGAGTCTGCAGTTTCTCTCTGTAGTGCTAAGTGCTCCTTGTTTAAGGTGTGGCAGGGGTCTTTCCAGCACTTTACAAGCCTTCTGCCATATAATCTCTGATAATAAAGATTATCACTTAATCTTTGAGTGATAAGGTAGCCCAACTCTTTGGGTAGCATCCAGTACTTAATTGACATTCCATATGTATCAAGGTATTTTTCTTTTCAGCACTTTATTCTCAGGATCTCTGTAGAGTTGGGGAAACCTGGAAGGTGTGGAGTGTGCTGTGCAAAGGCAGGGATGATGTTCTGTCTTGGCTCAAAACTCTGCTAAGGCCATAATTTAGGCACTAAACTGAGTGAGATTCCAGGTGGCACAAAATCATTTGTCTAAATACAGATACCAACATTTAGGTAAGCAAGCGTGGTCACTTCCCTTGTACCCAGGTGGTGCTACTTTTTTTTTTTTTTCCCCCCTTTGCTTGACATTGAAATAAATTGCATGAAAATTCAGGTGTTGTAGAAATAAACATTGATTTGGCTTAAGCTTTTTGATAGGTGAAGCAAAATTAGTTAGCATTCCCCAAGAGCAAATCAAAATCAACCCCAAAGATTTATTTTAACCTGCTTAAAGATAAAAAGAGGAAATAAAAACCTTAAGGTAATGAACCTTAAGTTCATTAAGTCCGTTAGTGAATTTTTCTTTTCAAACTGAAATCTGGAATCCCTACAGGCTGGGTGGTGAATGGCTGAGAGCAGCCCTGAGGAACAGGACCTGGGGGTTTGGAGTTACGAAAAGCTCAACAGGAGCCTGCAGTGTGAGCGCAGCCCAGACAGCAACTGTGTGCTGGGCTGCAGCAAGAGCAGTGTGGGCAGCAGGGCAAGGGAGGGGATTCTGCCCCTTGGCTCTGCTCTCCTCACACCCCAGCTGCAGTCCTGTGTGCAGTTCTGGAGCCCCCAGCACAGGAAGGACATGGAAGTGTTGGAGCCAGTCTAGAGGAGTCCACCAAGTTGCTGAGAGGGCTGCAGCAGCTGTGCTGTGAGGACAGGCTGAGAGAGTTGAGGCTCTGCAGCCTGGAGAAGAGAAGACTTTGAGGAGATCTTCTGGTAACCTTGCAGAATCTGAAGGGGGCTCCAGGAAGGCTGGGGATGGGCTAATGACAAGGTCTTGGAATGACAGGACAAGGGGCAGCGGTTTTGAAGTGGCAGAGGGGAGATTGAAAGTGGATGTTAGGAGGAAGTTGTTTGCAGTGAGGGTGGTGAGAGACTGGCACAGGTTGCCCGGGGAGGTTGTGGCTGCTCCCTCTCTGGAGGTGTTCAAGGCCAGGTTGAATGAGTTCTTGAGTGACCTGTACTAGTGGGAGGTGTCCCTGCCTATGGCAGGTGGTTGGAACTAGATGATCCTTGAGGTCCTTTCCAACCTTACCATTCTATGAAAATGTATAAGTGACCCTGCTGTGCTGAAAGAGCAGTAACCAGTGTTTGTGTGCAGGCTGGCTTGGTTAGTTCTGACAGGCTTTGCAGGGTATAATGCCACAGAGGTCATGGGTTACATATTTGGTGACTCAGTTCTTGATGTCTTGATTGAAAGAACAGTCCTACTTTGCATTGTGTGGTTGTCAAGACTGGCTTCAATATTTCTGTAACTGTCAGTAGCAAGAAAAGCTGAAAGATGGTCTTGCCTACAGCCTCTAAGTAATGCAGTGCAGGTAGCCTGTCATGGAAGTGCTGGTTGGCTGATAACAGGTCTAAGGAACCTTTTAGAGAAAGTGAAGAGTCAAAGCCCAAAACTCTGCCACTTCTTGCTTGCTTTCAAGCCAGTGAGGAGAGGTCTGCTGCTGGACCTTGTATTCATGAAAAAAGATCTGGTTGGTGATGTGTTGGTTCTGGGACAACCTTGGCTTACCATCTCAAGAAATGCAGGAATATACTGGAGAGGATCCAACAGAGGACAGTGAGGGTGATGAAGAGCTTGGAACATCTGTCTGACAAGGAAAGACCCGGAGCTGTTTAGCCTGGAGAAGAGAAGACTGAGAGGGGATCTAATGAGTGTTTACAAATACTTGAAGGGTAGGTGTCAAAAAGGGACCAGTGCCTTTTCACTGGTGCTCTATGATGATAGGATGAGGCCCAGTGGATACAAACTGGAACCCAGGAAGTTCCACCTCAGTATGAGGAAATACTTCTCTGTTGTGAGTCTGCTATAGGCCTGGAGTAGGATGTCCAGAGAGGTTGTGGAGTCTTCTCTGGAGACTTTCAAGACCCATCTGGATGTGTTTCCGTGTGACCTGCCCTAGGTGACCCTGCTTTGGCAGAGGGGTTGGACTCCACCTCTGGAGGTCCCTTCCAACCCCTACCATTCTGTGAGGTGATGTTGTGTTTTCCAAGTTGAGTCTTGTATATCTTGTTCTTATTTCTCAACAGATCTTGCGGCAGGCCTAAGGTGCTATAATTTGGGGCAAAGTTGGAAGCAACAAAAATCCATGTTGCCCTGTTAGTAGTGGTGCGTTCCCTCACTGTACTGACCTTGGTGATTGACAGACCCTTTTAGCTGGTTTTGCATGTGAACTTGCAAGAAAAGCTTCCTTTCTCCCTCCACCCACTACCTTTGCCACCTCTCAAAGCCTGCTTCACAGTCAGAAAAGGCTCCACAGAAGCATGACCAGTGCCGGGCAGCCAACAGGGAGGGTAGTACCGGGCTTCTTTGCATGACCTGTTTAGAGTCCCATAGTGCTCCTGTCAGACTGGATGGGTTGCATTCCGAGTTTAAGTCCCAGCATAAGTGAGCTGCTTCTGAGTGTTCAAAAGTAGCTTTGGTTATTGTGCAGATTTTATCCACTCCAGCAGTTAGCAGATCAGAATTCTGAACTGCATCAGCTGCACTGATTTCTTTACCCTTCAGCTAGCTCCAGCCTATTAAATCCATGGCGATGGGCATTTGAAGGCCAGGTTTCTTGTCTTTGAAGACCAGTTATTGAAGAGTTACTTGAAGAAACTATTGGGAAGAGAGGGTTTGATCAACTTGTATAGTAAAAGCCAAGACATAAGTGTAATAAGGAGAAAAGTTTATCTGTATTTTTCTCACCAGACATTTGGAGAGGTGGGGGTAAGGAACAATGATCTCACAGTCTGTGCCTTCAGCATTAATGTTAAATAGTTTTATATTGCTAGACTATTATCTTTCCTGGGCAATCTTTCTGGGCCAGTGGGAAGAGGGGAAAAAAAATCATCTATTTTGGACTTCAGGTTGTATAAATGCACTCTCACTGGTTCTGAGTGCAGTATGGCCCTGAGGGGAAGTGGAGTTAAAGCCTGCATTGGCCCTTCCTCTCTGTTATTAATTGCAGTCCAGACGCTTTCACTGGTCTGAAGAGATGCTGGTATTCTGCAGCTGGTTTTGTCAAAATGATTGCCATCAGGGGACTAAAAAACAAAAGTGGGTAATGTTTGTTTTCTTTGAGGTGTATTTACTTTGCAAAAAAAAAATCCTCACTTCAGCCCCTCAGTGTCTCTTGGAGCCTGTGCGGAGCAGGGCAGGGAGGCTGGAGAAGGGCCTGGAGCAGCTGAGGCTGAGGAGGGGCTGAAGGAGTTGAGGGGGTGCAGGCTGCAGCAGAGGAGGCTGAGGGCAGAGCTGATTGCCGATTGATGAGGTTGAAACCAGGAGGGGGCAGCCTCTGCCCCTTGGTGCCAAGGACCGGCAACAGGGGGGGCTGAGGCTGGCCAGGAGGAAATCTTCGTGGCCTGGAAGGCTTCTGAAAGCTTGTGGCAGGCTGCCCAGGGCAGTGCTGCAGTGCCCATCCCTGGGGGTGTGGAGGCTGTGGAGCTTGTGCTGAGGCACATGGTTTGGTGCTGAGCCTGCAGGCCAGTGCTGGTCTCTTCTCACAGATAATTAACCATAAAACAAGTGGAAATGGCCTCAAGCTGCAACTGGGTAGGTTTAGTCTGGACATAAGAAAAATTTTTTTCACTACAGGGGTGGTCAGGCTCCCCAGGGAGGTCGTGGAGTCACCAACTTTTGAAAATTGTTTGGATGTGCTTTAGGGCAAACCTTGTAGAGTAGGGATATTGGTTGGACTTTGTGATCCTGAGGATCTTTTCCAACCTGAATGTTTCTGTGATTCTGTGGGTTGGACTGGGTGAGTTTGGAGAACTCTTCCAACGAGATCTTTTTTCTGTCATTCTGTGAAAACCAATGCTAGATAGCAACTTTATTTGAGATGAAGCAGGTGCTCCAAGTTGCTGGTTTGAAAGCATGTTGCTGTAAGAGCAGCACTGCTCAGCACCTTGCTTCTCTTGCTTTCTGCGAAGCTGCCCAAGTGTTGCATTGGTTTGCTCTACAAGCAGACAGATGTACTTGGTCCAGTGTTTGGGCCAATAGAAATGCATGGGAATGGTTTCAAAAGTAGACACGTCCCAACCCGTGCAGCATTAGTAGAGTGTGTATAGTCCTGGTTATGTTAGCTGGGCACTTAGTGGCTAACTTCTCTAGCTGAGAAGTGTGAATTTCATTGAGGAATCCTGGAGCTTTACCATGATGCCCTTCATCTGAAGCTGCATGCCCCCCTGGCTAGTTGGGGCTTGGTCTGCTTCAGATGTGAGCATGGGTGTGTTCTGCTGCTGAGTTTTCATAGTTTTATGTTGGAGTGCAACATGTGCATGTGGCAATGCCTCACCCACATGGTATCTTCATGCTTACATTTTTTTTATACCCTCCTTGACACAAGTACGCTGTTAATGTGGCTGAGCCACTGCTGGATGTGAACCATCTCTGGATATAGAATCACAGAATGGTAAGGTTGGAAGGGACCTCAAGGATCAACCAGTTCCAACCCCCTGCCATAGGCAGGGACACCTCCCACTAGTACAGGTCATTCAAGGCCTCATCCAGCCTGGCCTTGAACAAATATATAGGAAGAAATATTGAACAAATATATAGGAAAACCAGACTTAGACTGGAGCCTTCTTTCAATCATTTCATTCTTTTGTGTTAAGATCAGAAGCGCTTGGGTTTTGTGTTTTTCCTTTATTCATACTGCAGTAGCTGATACGTGCTGTGGAAGGGAGCAGTCTGAGCCAATAAACCATCTGTACCACTGCATGGAAGTCAGTCTTTAAATGACACTTTCCTCTTGTAGGTTGAACTGGACTGAATGTCATGACTGCCCAGAGCAGGCTTCTGTTGAGGGAAAAAAAACCCTTTCCCAGGATATGCTGTAATACCTGCACTGCTAGTAGCTTGTTAATAAAAACAGGAGTGTAATCAAAATTTTCCTATGTAATCCCAGTGTCGAATTCAGAGGCTGACTGTTCTATTGCTGAACAATTGTATTAAAGAGCGAAATAGAGGAGTAGAGTGAAGACATACATCCTTGTAGGGAGAGTGATTCTAGTAGTTTTAATTTGAGTGGTTTACTGGCAATTGAAACCTCTGTGGAACAATATCTGAAGAGTTTGTAAACTCTCTTCTTGGAGAACATTAAAGTAAGCAGGCTTATTTTGCTTCTGTGAGGCATAGCTGAGCAGGTGATGTTCTCTCCCTTCTTGGAAGGCTGCTTGGGCACATAAGAGTGCTTTTTCAAATGCAGAAGTGATAATTGAGGGAACTTCAGTAAAGCAAGCTAAGCTAAGGAAACTTTACTTACTTTGATCCTGTAAAGTCACTTGGTTTGCCAACTCCTTCTAAGTCTACCAGACATGTCGACTCGAGGCTTCCTGGGTGAGAGACGAATGACCTTTGGAAGTGTTGTGGTTGATGTATTGCATTGAGTTTCAGGTCATGGGTGTGTTGTTACTGAATAGCCTTGGAGAAGTTCGTGTGTCTGTAGATTAAGGCTTGAAGTCTTTGTGCTGTTGTGTATAAAATGCAGGTGCGGTGATGTTTGGTTCCAGAACTGCTGGAGATAACAAGCATCATGGTATTTGAATCCACAAAACTTACCCTAACAAAGCTAAGGGGAAAAAAAAACCCACTGCTTTCTGGGGGTGATTGTTTAATTAGAATTCAAGAGTTTCGTTCAGCTCAAGAGGAATTGACTTATGTATCTTTAGTTCCACAGAAGCTCTCAAATCACCTGCAAAGATCAAGAAACAGCTTTGAAGACAGCTGCTTATCTTTAGCAGGGAAGATGTAAAGTTTAAATGGTTCTTGTCTCCTGCAGAGTGCTTGAAATCCTGAGGGGCAGGTGTGGTGTAGTTGTGGGGATTTCTGTAGATGAAGATGTGTGGCAAACTGAGAGGACAGCTTTTCACCCAGAGAGCAGATAGTCACTGTCCGGAATGGAGGAATGACCCTGCAGCCGTGTTTGCTGCCTTTCTTTGTTGCTAGTGCTTCCACTTCTTTTTTTTCTACACCTTATTACCTGGAAGAAGCAAAAGTCTGCATTAAAAAAGAAAAAAAAAAAAAAAAAGGAAATTATTTCAGTTGGAAATTAATCCTATAGCTGCCAGAAATGTTTACATCAGAAGAAAGCATCAGTTGGTAGATAGGATGCTTTTTCTTGTCAGTTTGGTGTTGCCCAAAACACCGGCTGTGTCACTCTGCAGCCAGTTGCCTTATCTGGTTAAGCCCTTTCAATGTAAAGCAAAGACGCTAGAGCAGAAGCAGAGCTCATAGAATCATAGAATGGTAAGGTTGGAAGGGACCTCAAGGATCATCTAGTTGCAACCACCTGCCGTAAGCAGGGAAACC
>VWYK01016846.1:5684-51930 GCA_013399775.1 Semnornis frantzii | reverse complement strand
CCCCCCCCACTCTCTGTGCAGAAGCAGCAATGCATGTTGTATGTGAGATTCATTCTCGCATGCACCAAGTGGGGAATTCAGTTAAAGCATAACTTGGTATTGCCGTTGCCAGGGGTCAGGGCTGGGCCAGCCACAACAAACACTGACAAATGCTCTTCCTGAACCTCTCTGCCTTCTCAAAGAGAAGAGAAAGGGGAAAAAGCAGAGAACCTGATGGGCCAGGAAAGAAACTGAACCAGCTGGGATGGGAATGGGAACAATTCAGTGGAATAGACACAAATCAATATGGAACTTGACCCCTGATGGCAGTGACAGCACCATTGCACCACTGATGCTGGGGGCAGGCACTGGGCAAGTCTCGGACTTAACGGCAGACAGGAACTGGATTCAGAGATCAGAAGGCAGAAGGGGCACAGTTCTCCTGGGATACAAGATGTTGAAAAAGAAGCTTCACCCTGGTGATCCCTCAGCTTTCTCCTGCAGATGCCATCCATGGGCTGCAATCCCTTGGTGGGCAGTTGAGGGTCACCTATCCTGTCCCATCCTTCCCACAGGTGCTGCCTCTGCTTTCCTGCACCACAGGGTGGGGCACAAACTGTGGCAGGGCCCTTGGTGTGCCCAGGAGCAAGTTCAAGCCAGAGCTTTTCTGCAGCCCTTGGCAGGAACTGTCTCCATCAGCATGTCCCTGCTAGAAGCAGTCCCTGGCTGTGCAAAGCTGTCCTGAGCTGCAGAAAGTGCCTGTGAGCAGAGCCTGAGCTGGGCAGGGCCAGCACTGAGCAGAGACAGTTCTGGACTGTCTCACACCAGAAGAGCTATAAATTACTATAACTTCATGGAAGTGAACTGTTTTGGTTCAGATCTTCAGGGTAGAATGCAGATGTCTTCCTCTTTGCAATTTTCTGTTCAGTTTGCCCTTGATTGCAGACTGAATGTGTAAATGCTTGATTTCCCACCTAATGGCCCTTGGAATATTTCATGCTGTGGAGTTATGCCTCAGCCTGCAGAACACAAGCAGCTTTAGCTCTGGCTGAGGGAAAGAGGCAGTTTCAAAAGCAACCACTGGAGTGTCTTCTCTGGTAATTCTGTTTGGCTCTACAGCTTTCTCAGATGTGCACTTGTGCTTAGCTTTGAAGAGATGGTCTATTTCCAGTGTCAAAATGGACACTGCACACAGGCACTTGTAATCGCTGCCCTTTGGAGAATGGGAAAACTGGAAACTGATGAAATACACCTAAGGACTAAGTAGTCGAGGTTGTGTGAAGCTGGCAGAAGATCATGCATGGCATTTTAAAGACATCTGTTAATACATTCTAAGGTTGGTATTGGTAAATTCTCTCTTAATGATAGAAGGATAAGAGTTGGTAATTATTTTGTCTCTCCCCAACCTGTTTTGGTGTTTAGAAGCATTGGAAATGCTTTTATCTTTAAGAAATGTAAGACCTGCTTGAAAACCTCATGTGGCACTAGGTACTATTGGTGGTTGCGTACAGCAGTTCCTCTGCCAGTTGCTACACAGAGAATTTGGGTTGCGAAAGTAAATTGCTACATGATTTAAGATGCGCTTAAGTGTTTGAAAAAGTTTGTTGATACAAAAGGAACTTTTTTTTTAAGCTTCATTGTGCACTTGAAGCTATAGTAACAAATTATGCTGGTAGATGAAACTGCCTGTTACCTTCTGTCTCATTTTTTTACTTGTTACAGCTATCTGCATTCCTCAGACTTTGAGACATTACAGAATCTTCAGCTTGGTACTGATACATGTTTTAAAATGTTTCTTTTCCCTGAAAAAGCAACTGTGTGTTGCTGTAAAATCTGTATGTCTACTGTTAGCATCCTATTATTAGGATTATTATTCTACCTATTATTAGGTAGAAAATGCTGGTACTGGCTAGCAAAGGCCTTTAGAGTTTCCTTTCTGAGCTGATCTAGGTAGCTATCAATACTCAGGTGTATCAGGTACCTAGCAGGCAGTGACTCCTTGCAAGGTATGTTTCTTATATTTGTTTTATTTTAAACGATGCTTAAAGGTTTAGCTGGAATAGTTCTGTTATTTTCTGAAGGGACTTGTGAGTGCTCTCAACTAAACTTTGTTTTGGCAAAGGTTGCCCACAGCAGGCATTACCCCAAACTAAACATTGTGCTTGTCTAACTGGAAGTCACAGCTTTTTCCTGTGGCTTCAAGTCAAGAATGCCTGTGTTCAGAAAGGGAGTTCGACAGCTAGGTTGACTTCAAGCTGTGGAGAACCTTACTGAGTGGCTGGTAGCAGCATTTTCTGATGGAGTCAAGCATTTGACCTCTGTAAAGAACCACAGACTAGTTACTGCTAAACAAAGTACACCTTGTATATTTCAGCTGGAGCAGGCAAAAGGCTTCAAGGTTTTGCCTGGTCTGAAAGGATCACTTCTGATCCTTTATTCTCTTCAGCAAACAACTCAATTTCAGCTGCCCTGTCTGGGAGCACTTGACAGGCATTCTTCCTTGTGGTGTGCTGGGTGCTTTCCTTGTGGATTCAACTCCGGTCTTTACTATGTGAAATGTTACTTGAGCATTCGTTCAGAGGAGAAACTTAACAACACTAACCACGAACACAAAGCGGTGCTTCTGCATGATAGGTGTTTGTTAGGATCTTAAGTTGTCCTAAGTTTTACATCAGCAAGTTGGTGTAAACTTCAAGCAGTACCTTTGGTGTGAATCAGTTAGCATTGCTTGCTGGGAGCTGTCAGAGGTTGTGGAAAGCTAACTCAAGTTACAAAGGACAGTTGTGTATCTGCAGCAGTCCCACCATCTTCAAAACCATTTTTCTTTCCCAACCTGGGAGTTTTTAGTATTATCCTGGATTATTTTGCTTCATGCAGTATGTAATTTTGGGCACGTCCTATATTTACACTCTTTTGCATCTTGAGTCCAAGGGTTGTGATTTTTCTGATGGTATTGGCAGTGAAGTTGAACGTTGAGAGTGACACAGCCTGACTGACAGGAGGGGTTTGTCATAACCTTCCAGACAGGGAAATTTCAGGAGCAGCACTGCTGATTTGTGGACAGGAGGCCTAATTCGGTCTGCATTGATTTGGATTGGAATTTGAGGAAAACATAAAGATAATTCAACATTTGAGAACTGCCAGGGTCTTGGAGGGTGGGCAGAGCAGCAGGCTGTGAGCAGAACGATGACTCTGGGTTTAAAGCTTTCATTCAGGGCTGTGGGAGGCTGATTCTCGGTTCTCACCAGTGATCACGCCACAGAAAATTCTCTTTGATGTTCCTGGACTTCCTGTTTGGCAACTTTTATGTTGTTTATTTTTCCTTATTTCAAAGGACCTGTTGAAAAGTGATGGAGTAATCTCTGACCGACACCTGAGATGTTGAGGGAGCAGCCCCTAGGAGAGCTTGCCTGGGAGAGCCCTCGTGAAATAACGCAGTGCCATGTTTGCAGTAGTATGCCTCTTTTTTTTTTGTTGTTGTTGCTCTTTTCCCTTCTTGAGTTTCTCTTGAGATAAGTAACTGAGAAGTGCATCAAAGCTGCTGAAATGAGCTGCAATCACATCTGCCTCGAGCATTCATAGCAGCTACTGGCAAAGGTGCCACTGTCACTGACTGGGGTGAGGGGAGGGATTTGATCTACTTTCTAGGGGCTTGAAACAACCCTGAAACAAAAACTGTCCTGTGACTTTACTAATGTTTCACTTGCTCACAGGGAGAGGCTGTGTGTAGGCTGAACACCCACAAGCTAGTGTTTTTAATTACTTGGTATAATTTGATTTTATGCTTATTGGTGAGATCAGTTGTTTGGAACCCTGCTTGTTAGTTTACTAATACTTATTAGTAAAAATTAATTATTTTAACCACTTAATCCTTGATGGAATCTCAGATGATTGTATGTACTAATACTGCAACTGAAATTGCCTGCACCTTCTGATAGGTTTTGACTCCCATGTCCTTAAGCAGATAGCTCTGTAATCTAGGGGCAGTTCTGTAAGAAACTGCAAGCATCCATAAGGCTAAGCACAGTGAGGTGGTGTCGAATGGTCAGTGTGTGGTAGCAAGTGAAAGCTCTGCTCCATAGTGAGTGTCCAGGCTTTTTGATCTTTAGGTCAAACCTTGGAAACCTTGCTAGTGAAGAGGGTTCAGCTGGTTCCTTGGACTTAGTACTTCTTTCCTAAATTGCTCAGGCACCAGGTCTGATGTTTTGCAGTTACAGGAGCTGTAATGTGCATGCCAAATCCAATTTAACTCAGAAATGCATCCCTGCTGCTGTGAGCTCTTCGCTTGCAATGAGGATTGAAGATCTCTGGTTTAGGTTTTGCAAGCTTTTGACAAAAACATAGTTTGATTCTTGCCTTTAAGCTTGTTTCTGCACACAACCTGCAGCTTGCAGAAGAGTTTTCTCTAAAATAGCACTATTCCCCAACAGTCTCTGCAGTAAGGACGTGTCTTTACAGTTGGGGCCACTAACACACAGCAGTAATCTAGTGAATTAATCCTTCACACTCGGAAGGCAGTTACAAAGGAGCAGAAGGAGTGTTGCCTTTTAAAGGACATCTGCTCAAAAGCATGCTGGTTCCATTTGTTGGCAAAGCACAGTTTCTCTTACTGTTCCCTGGTATCCCTTTCAACCCACTGAAATGCAGCATTCACATGAGCAGCTGATGCTGTGCTGGGGTGATGTCTGTCCTGGAAAAAGCCCTGTGTCAGAGAAGGGGCATGGAGCAAATGCTTGTATTGATCTTAATGAAAGCTGAGAAGAGGAACTGATTTGGTGTGTTGTAAACTGAAGCATTCTGGTAACACAGCTGTCTCAGTAGCTTGTGAGGTGTCTTAGACCAGCACAATTAGCATGGATGTGACAAAGCATTTTCTGAAGAAAGATGAAGCTGCTCATCGATACACCTTTCTGTTCTGGCCTTTCACAGTGTTTCAATGGTTGAGGCCACTGCACTGCCAGATGTTTGTGTAAGATATTTTATTGTCCTTTGCTTTCTCTCCTGTGTCAGGTTTGTGGAGGAAGGTCCAATGAGAGAGTAGGTCCTGTGTGGAAATGAGCTCCAGGACTTTGTGTGCTACCTGCAAGTTGCTAATTCCTCCCAGAGAAATAAGGATTTATTTGTTTTAATTAAAAGTTACTTTCTTTCAGACTAAAGGTGGTTCTCTAGTGCCTATGCAGTGTCCATTTTATCTTCATAGAATCATAGAATGGTAAGGTTGGAAGGGACCTCAAGGATCATCTAGTTCCAAACCTCTGCCATAGGCAGGGACACCTCCCACTAGTACAGGTCACTCAAGGCCTCATCCAACCTGGCCTTGAACACCTCCAGGGAGGGAGCAGCCACAACCTCCCTGGGCAACCTGTGCCAGTGTCTCACTACCCTCACTGTAAAGAACTTCCTCCTAACATCCAGTCTACATTTTCCCTCTGCCAGTTTAAACCCATTCCCCTTGTCCTGTCATTACCAGACCTCGTCAATAGTCCCTCCCCAGCCTTCCTGTAGGCCCCCTTCAGATACTGGAAGGCTACTCTAAGGTGTCCTGGAAGCCTTCTCTTCTCCAGGCTGCAGAACCCAACTCTCTCAGCCTGTCCTCAGAGCAGAGCTGCTGCAACCCTCTGATCGTCTTTGTGGCCCTCCTTCTTCTTCTTCTTTTAATTGCTGAGCAAGCAGCTTTTTTCTGGATCTGACACTTGGTGTATAGGTTAAAAAGAAAAGTTGGGAAGAGCAATAAGTCGAAAGCAGAAGCTATCATTTAACTTCTTATGTAGGTTAGCACGTTCCTTTCATGCACAAACCCAGAGCCTACCTTTACCTTTGGGTCTTAGAATATTGGCTGTTGCTAAAGGTACACGAACCCTGTGGAGCCCTCTTCAATCAAACCTGATTTCAGAGCTTTTGATCATCAGCATCTACTGCTGTTTTCTTTGAGTCGTGGAACATTTCTGTGCATGCAGGTACCTTTGGGGCTAGAAGCTGTGAAATGCTGCTCTGAAGTGTTGCTAGGGATCCTGCTGCAGTGGATTTGTAACTGTCCTGGTCTCTGTGTGTGTCCTCCTTCTGCAGACCAGCATGTTTTGGAAATTTGATCTCCATTCGTCATCCCACATAGATACGCTTCTAGAGAGAGAAGATGTGACGCTGAAGGAACTGATGGATGAGGAGGATGTTCTGCAGGAGTGCAAGGCTCAGAATCGCAAACTGATTGAGTTCCTGCTGAAGTCAGAATGCTTGGAGGATTTGGTTTCGTTTATTATCGAGGAGCCACCACAGGACATGGACGAAAAAATCCGATATAAGTAGGCGTTAAAGGGTTAACCCTTCTGGGTGGGGGGGATGGGCAGAACTTGACCCTACCTCTGCTTGACCCCAAGTGTAGTGTTTAGCCCACTCCCACTTCCTGTCCAGACCCCCTGTATAAACAGAGGAACTTCCTATCTCTCTCTCTCTCCTCATGGCCTGCATGCCCAATACCACCCTCATTCCTGTTCTCCTGTCTCACCACGTGGGCAGTCTCTACCACACTGTGCACACATCCCTTCCATCCATTGCCATCCATCTGCTTGTATATATATTTTGTATCTTGTTTTCCCTTCCCTACACCTATTTGTTACTCCCCTACCTTAAATACCTTTTATTTGTTGTTAAAGTTTTTCTTTCAACCTCCAAATTGTAGCCAGACAGTTCTTTGTGTGGTTTTACCCCTTCTGTCTCCTCCTTTCTTTCTTCGTTTCCAAAAGGGGTGGGAGAGGGGAAGGCATCCTACTATTATTGTATTGGTTTCTGTTAGATATATTTTGAGTCCCCTGGGAAACTAAACTCAAACCAATACAACAGGAAAACCTTTTGGGGGTGCGGGAGTCTTGGGAAGGCAGAAGGAGGGGTAACTTACTCCAGTTTGGTAATGCGTTTTGAATCTCTGCTAGCTGGTGTGTAGTAGAGTACTACTAAAACTAAACCGTTCTAATACTTGCATCTTTTTTGAATCAGACACTCATAGATTGGGTTGAGTTGAAAGGGACCTTAAAGGTCATCCAGTTCCAACCCTCTGCCATGAGTAAGGACACCTCCCACCAGCACAGGTTGTTCAAGGCCTCATCCAACATGGCCTGGAACATCTCCAGGGGTGAAGCATCCAGAGCCTCTCTAGGCAACCTGTTCCAGTCTCTCCCCACCCTCACTGCCAACAATTCCTTCCTCATCTCCATTCTCACTCTCCCAGCTTAAAACCATTGTCCCTCCTGGCACGCCCAGCCCTTGTCAGAAGTTCCTCCCCAGCTCTTCTGGGGCACCTTCAGGTACTGGGAGACTGCTCTGAGGTCTGCCTGGAGCCTTCTTCAGGCTACCCAGCCTCAACTCTACCTGCCTGTGCCCATAGAGGAGGTGGAAGAGGCAATGGAAACCTCTTATTCACAAGTGCTTCTAGAAGCAATTACTGTTCAAAGGAGGCTTACAAGGGGAACAAATCAGAACTAACTTGAACTTTGCAGTTTGTTGTATGATTGGGAAGATATTTGAAATATGCTGACTGGAAGGTCTGTATCACTCCTTGGAAGAACACATTCTTAGCACCTAATGTGTGGTGTTTACCGTTGCTGCTGTAGAACTATAAGGATTGAGTATGGCCGTGACTTCAGTTAGCTTGGTGAGGAGGTTCAGACTCCAAGTCAGCCTAGCAATCCTAGCAAATTATAGAGGAGTCCTCCTGCTGGTTTTGGCCTATTTTTAGAGATGTCTGTGCAGAAAGTTGCGGTTTTCTTAAAATAGAGTATAAAGGAATGATGTGAAATAAGCTGCACTTCACCATTTCTGGTGAATCAAACCTCCTGTAAACGTTAGTGGAGTTTGAAATTGAGGCATCTTCCAGGTAAGCTACTGATGCTATCAGAGTGCCTTCCAGTGTGTGTGTGGGCGATTGTGATGTCAAATGCAGCCAATTGCTGCTCTTGATGACCTCTTAGTTTAATTACTCAGTGTCCTGACCTGTGCTTCTGACTGTGTTATGAAGCAGTGCTAGCTAACTTGGGAGGCCTTGGCAGGCTCAGACTAGTTTGAGTTCCTGCCTAATTTATGGACCTGTTCTGAAGCTATTCCTTTTGACCTTTCCAATGTAATCCCTCTTATGGATAGAAAGGGGCAAAAGTGCTGCTCCCTGCCCAGTATCAGTCCAGGGCTGTCAGTCTGCCGAACTTCTCCAACTTTTTTCACCTTCAAAAGGGGTGGCTTCTGAAGTGGGAGACCATTCCTGGATCAGATGGCTTTCACAAGAACTTGCCCTTTCCCTGCTACTGCTGCAGAATAGAGCAGTCCATTTCTCCCAGGGACAAGCAGAACCTGCAGGCTGACTGTGCAGTCCTGTTCCTGTGCAGTACTTCGCTGCATTAGTGCAGAGCAGCCCTACTTGAAAAGTTGGTCAGAAGGCTTATCAGGTTCTGAGTTCAGAGATGGAAGTGTGACAGCTTTGAAGTATGAGGGATTTTTTTTTTTAATTTTACGTTATTTTTCTCCCCAGATACCCAAACATATCATGTGAGCTGCTAACATCAGATGTCTCACAAATCAATGATAGACTGGGAGAAGAAGAATCCTTACTCATGAAACTGTACAGCTTCCTTTTAAATGAATCTCCTCTAAACCCTCTATTGGCCAGTTTCTTCAGCAAGGTGCTAAGTATTCTTATAAGCAGAAAACCAGAACAGGTAAATATTTACATGCTCTCTCACTTTAAGTGCTCTCATAGCTTTATAGTGCTCAGCAATACTGCTTTTCATGTTTAAGGGATAACACCAAAGAGCATTCAGCTTCCATAGTGGAAGACACTGAGGTGGCTTATTATGGTATGTACAGGAATGAAAACTGTCTGGATGAATGAGATATACTTGAGTTGGCTTTGCCTGAGCTCTTTGTGCTCAGTGTGTGAGTGCTTATGTTTTGACTTGGCTTAGTTCACTACTTCATGTGGTGATTTTTGGGTTAATTGTTGTTAGAAGTGAAGGGGTGAGAATTCAGTGGCTGCCATGTAATGTGAAGAAGGGTTACAGAACAAGGTGACATATTGAGTCCATGTTCAGGAATATCATAGAATGGTTGGGGTTAGAAGGGACCTTCCAAAGCCCTCCCATGGGCAGAGACATGTTGCACCAGCAAGGCTTCAAGGCCTCATCCAACCTGACCTTGAACACCTCCAGGCAGGAGGCATCTACAGCCTCTCTGGGCAACTTGTGCCAGTGTCTCCCTGCTCTCACTCTCAAGAACTTCTTCCTCATCACCAGTCTCAACTTCCCCTCTCCCAACTCAAAGCCACTGTCCCTCGTCCTGGTGTGCCCAGCCCTTGTCCAAAGTCCCTCCCCAGCTCTCCTGGAGCCCCTTCAGGTACTGCAAGGCTGCTCTGAGGTCTGCCTGGAGCCTTCTCTTCTCCAGTCTCAACAGCCCCAACTCTCCCAGCCTGTCCCTACAGGGAGGTTCTCCAGCCTCTGATCATCTTGGTGGCCTCCTCTGGACCCTCTCCAGCAGCTCCAGGTTCTCGTTGTGCTGGGATCCCCAGAGCTGGAGGCAGTGCTGCAGGTGAGGCCAGAGCAGAGGGGCAGAATCCCCTCTCTGTGCTGCTGCTCTCCCTACTCTGCCTGCAGCCAGCACAGAGCTGCCTCTGTGCTGCCAGCCACCAGTGCTGGCTCCTGGGCCCTTTGGTACCAACTGACACCCCCAAGTCATCTCCAACTACTCTTGAGCTTCTCCTTGTCTAGCTTGGATTTGTTCTTGTTGCTCTCTGCTGATGTGTCCCAGTACTGCAGACAGCTACAATGAGTGGATCTCATACAAAATGAAGTTTGTGACTGTTTTGTACCTTAGTGGTACAAACTCTGGTTTGTGGTTTGTTTGTTTTTTTATTACCTCAAGGCTTTGCTGTGTGGAACTTTGCTTACTAAGCAGGGATGAGAGCAGTTCAGAGTAACAAGGAGAACTTGGCTGTGCCTTGAGTTACAAGTAGTTTATGGTCAGCAGGTTGGGTGCGAGAGGAGGCCCAGGGCAGTGCACACGGTCTGGATCTGTGTATTACTTTATCTTGCCTTGATGGAAGTGTTTCAGAAATCCTCCTTTATTCTCTGCAGTTGGTAGAGAGAGAGAAACTGAAGCTGTCTGTGATTGGCAATGCAGAGTACAGCTGAGCACATGTGAACTTACTTCTCTTGTTTCTAGATTGTGGAATTTTTGAAGAGGAAACATGATTTTGTAGACCTCATCATTAAGCACATAGGGACCTCTGCTATCATGGATTTGTTGCTCAGGCTACTGACTTGCATAGAACCTCCCCAGCCCCGGCAAGAAGTGTTGAATGTAAGTCAGGTGTCTCAAGGGGCTTTGGCTAGGGGTCTGAGCAGGCTGCTCTGCTGCTGCTTGGGCAGACCTGTATTCTGAAATGGAGTTGCCTTGCTGTGNGGATGTAGGGTGGATTGGGGTGAGTGGGGCTGTTTTTAGTTTTTTCTTTTCCCTGATGGAGCTGCCCATGTCTGTGGTTTTTTTTTTACTGGAACTACAGTACTACTGGGACCAACTTAGAACCTGAGTAGCTGTTCTCTTCCCCTGCTGTTTAGTACCTAACTTATATTTGCCAGATGTGGTTCCCAGAATGTTTTGAACTGTTACTGTCACTTTTTGATGTCAGAAGATTTATTACAAGTTTATATCTAAGGCTTTCTCTTCTACAGCTGCTCAGAAACAAGTCATTTTACTTTTTTTTAACTAAGCTATTGCTAGTCCTGGTTTAGAAGTGCCCACAGTGTGGCTTTTGGCAATTATCAGACAACTACTTTGACTTGAGTGAACTCAATCCCTCACTTGGCTGATGCTCTTCCCAACTCTTCTGCAGTGGTTAAATGAGGAGAGAATTATCCAACGGCTTGTGGAAATTGTCCATCCATCTCAAGATGAAGATGTAAGTATTGCTCTGATGCTGCTGGCTCTGGCTTCTTCAGCAAGTTACTGAAACTTCTACTGTTTTCTCCTTGCTGCTGTGGTCATTGGAGGGAGGCTCTGTGCTGAAAGATTGTAGGCCAGCATGTTCCTGCTCTCTAGTGAAAAGCTGTTTCTGTGTTCCAGAGGCATTCAAACGCTTCCCAGTCGCTCTGTGAGATCATTCGCTTGAGCAGAGATCAGATGTTGCAAGTGCAGAATAGCTCAGAACCAGACCCACTGCTGGCAAGTCTGGAGAAGTAAGTGAGCTGCTGCATTTCTGGCATTTTCAGGTCAGAAAAAGCATTTTTCTTTTGAGATTGAAACCCTTTTGAATGGCCAAGCTCTGCCTTTCAGGTGAGTTTTCTTGGCTGCTCATCTGTGTGGTTTTTCAGTAAAGGCAGGAGAACAGAGCTACCTGGAGGTCTTCTTTGGGGGGCATCTCAGTAAAATATTTCTGGGGCTGCTACAGGTAGTCGGATCAGATGTGGAGGTCAGAGCATGTGTGGGAGGCTCTGGCTCAGATCTGTTCTTCAGGCTCATTTAAGCCTATGTTTGTGCAAGAGGAGATTCCCCTGTCCTTCCTTCTTCCTTTTGCCACTGTAGGTTTGGGTTTCCTTGGCTGTTAGGGCAAACTGAGTCACCCTCACCTGACTCAGAACTTAAATGCAGTAAATGCAGACAGTGGTTGTCATAAAGATGATGCTCTTGAGACCACTGTCTTAGAACAGTAAAGTTTTTTGTTGTAGTGGGTGGAGGATGTTGGGAAAGGTCAGGCTCAGGAATATCTGGAAAGAAAGAGAGCCTGGAGTTAGACATATTATTTTCCTTTCCATAAAAGAGGAGTGAGGACTCTGGAAATTGAGATCCGTCTTGGATGTCAGAGATACAAACAACACATTTTTAGTTTTAACCAATTGTGGTAAAAATGTTACAATAAAACAAAGAAAAAGAATGAAGAGCATTTGGCTCCTGGACTCAGATTTAAGCATACAGAAAGGTTAAACTGGGCATGACAGAAGCCTCTAGATGTGGTTTGTGAAAGATGTGTTGGTTGTCACATCAGACAGCTGGGTCAGTGAAAGGGATGTGAGGATGGCAGTGACTGTCCTAGAGGTACCTGCTAGCTGACAGTAGTTAGCAGTGGTGTTCATCTTATCCCCTGGCTAATCTTACACAGGCAGATGATAGCATTTGCTGCTACTAACTGCTGTACCCTGAAGGAGTGTTAGGTTTGATGCCAATGCTTTGCTTTTCAGGCAAGAAATAATAGAGCAGCTGCTGTCTAACATTTTTCATAAAGAAAAGAATGAGTCTGCAATAGTGAGTGCAATCCAGATCCTCCTGACCCTGCTGGAGACGCGGCGGCAGACGTAAGTGCTCTCATCTCGCTTGGGTTCTGCCTGCACAAGGTAACTGAACTGCTCAGCAAGAGGAAGTGTCCCCTCTGTGTGCTCAGGCTCAACCAGTTTTGTGATCTGTGGTAGCTGAGGAAGTGAAGGAACAAAGCAAGTGATGGTGGTTGGCATCACTGCACTTTCACTAAGGAGTGGCCTTTCAGCAGTGTTTCCTAGGAGCCAGCTGATGTGCTGTGTGCCGCAGCAGAGTCACCACATGGCACCACTTGCCTTGTGGCTACACAGAGTGGAGTCAGTTTGTGCAGTGTACTGTGTGACTGCTGACTGCTGGAATAGCTACTTGGGGTTTTACTGCAACTTCATTTTGGGAAGCTGCTGGACTCTGACACAGTCAACTTATTATATTGACAAGGATAGCCAAGTAAAGAGCTTCATCTGCTTTAGAGGAGGGAATGGAACAACTGGAAGGTTGACTCTCACAGACTCATGCAGTCATTTTGGTTGGAAAAGCACTTTAAGGTCATCCAGTCCAACCAGTGTCTAACTCTACCAAGTCTGGGGTTAAACCATGTCCTTTGGCACCACATCTGTGTCTCTTAAAACACTTCCTGGGATGGGTATTCAACTCCAGTGCCTGGGCAGCCTGTGCTAGTGTTTGAGGACCCATTCAGTGAAAAAAATTCCTTCTGGTATCCAACATAGACCTCACTTGTGGCAGTATGAGGCCATTTCCTCTCACCCTATTACTTGTTACTTGGGGAAGAGACCAACCCTTACCTGACTCCAACCTCTATTTATGAAGCTGTACAAAGAGAGGTCTCTTCTCAGCCTCTTCTTCTCTGCAGTGAACACCGCTAGCTCCCTCAGCTGCTCCTCACCAGTCCTGTTCTTCAGACCAATTAGCGTTGATTTCAATACTAATTCTCAGCTGTTGCTTGCATTGTGTTTTAGGTTCGAAGGCCACATAGAGGTCTGTCCTCCAGGCATGAGCAATTCAACCTACTCAGTCAACAAAAGTGTTTTAGAAGCCATAAAAGCACGACTGTCATCGTTCCATGAGCTCCTACTTGAGCCTCCAAAAGTGAGTGAAACTTGATGTTGCCAGTTTGATTGAAACAGGCCTGTTGCTGTGGGACTGTGTTTTAGGCAGGTTGTAATAACAAAGACGACCCAGCCTGAGATCTGTTAGGCAAGCTCCCAGCCTCTTGTGAGCTTTGCTGCTCGTTATTACTGTCCCTGAGCCAGAACTGTGCTAGTTGGTGTGCTTTTCCAGCTTAAACTGTGCTCAATTGGCCTTGAAGAGATTTCTTCTTTGCCAGAGCAGTGGAAAGAGAGTTGCTGTGTGTTCTCAAAGTGGGTCCTGTTCTCTTCTTGGAAATCCTACCTGGGTTAGAAATGAAAACTGTGGGTACCTCAGTAGTTCAGAGCTTCAGCAGGGCCCACGTGAGACCTGCACAGTGCCTCAACACATGCCCAGGAGCCAAGCAGACCAGCTCCACGATGGGCGCCTGTACTCTAGGCATGTTAAATTCTTTTGGCTTTTCAGTTGATTGCAGCAACTTCCCTCTGCCATGCTGTTGCAGCAGGTAAATAGCAGCTGTATAAGCAGGGGGTTGCCTGTGATCCATTGACACTCTACCACTGAAACTGTCCCTGCAGAATTTCAGCCAGAGCACTGCACCCTGAACGGATGCTATGGTCTATAGGAGAAGAGGACCTATGGACCAAGACAAAGACCAGAGGTGTATAAAATAGCAGTATGGGGGAGGGCCAGGATAGTGTTAAAGTTCAGAAACGTGAGACCTCAAGATTTCCAAATGCAGGAGAGGTAATAAAATGCAAAGGAGCTGCCTGATCTTTATTGCCGCGAACTGGCAAGTTGTAGGTGTGTGGTACAATGAGAGCAGGTTCCCATCAGATACCTGAGTGTTCTCTGATGCTTGGCCACCTGTAGCATTTGAGTAAGTCATGTAGCAGAGCGAGTGAATCTGGGCTCACTTGGGGCAGTAGTGAAAGCATTAGTAGGTGATTTGTCTTCTGTAAGCAGTGGACTAAATGACCTAGCAGAGTGTCACTTTGCTGCCGTCTGATGCAAGAGTGGTTCTGGGCAGGCAGGAAATGCCACCCAGTGTTAGAGCAGGCAGCAGTGGTCTGCTTGTCAAACAGGCTGTGCCTTGAGAGAGGAAGGTATTTTCCTTAGGAGCTCCTATGCTCATGGCATGCTTGCTGCTGGAGTTGCAGCTTTAACTATAAAGCAGATTTTCCTTTCCGGCTAGCATTTAGTTCTGTGACAGCAGGTCTGGTTTGGTAAATGTTGATGTAGGAGTCGTGAAGCTCCTCATTCTGAATCAAGGACCCAAGAGACTCTTCCTGTGTTAGAAATGACTACAGGTGGACCTTGTTTTGTGTATAACATTAGAGTCACACATTAGAATCATAGAATGGTAAGGTTGGAAGGGACCTCAAGGATCATCTAGTTCCAAACCCCTGCCATAGGCAGGGACACCTCCCACTAGTACAGGTCACTCAAGGCCTCATCCAACCTGGCCTTGAACACCTCCAGGGAGGGAACAGCGCAACCTCCCTGGGCAACCTGTGCCAGTCTCTCACTACCCTCACTGTAAAGAACTTCCTCCTAACATCCAGTCTAAATCTCCCCTCTGTTACTTCAAACCCATTGCCCCTTGTCTTGTCATTACCAGTCCTTGTCAATGGTCTGTCCCCAGTCCTCCTGTAGCCCCAACTCGCTCAACCTGTCCTCACAGCACAGCTGCTGCAGCCCTCTCAGCATCTTGGTGGCCTCCTCTGGCCTGGCTCCAACACTTGCATGTCCTTCCTGTGCTGGGGGCTCCAGAACTGCACACAGGACTGCAGGTGGGTTGTGAGGAGAATAGAGCCAAGGGGCAGAATCCTCTCCCTTGCCCTGCTGCCCACACTGCTCTTGCTGCAGCCCAGCACACAGTTGCTGTCTCCAGGTGCACATTGTGCTCTTGGTCACAGCTCTGTGTGCCACCACCCAGCCAATTCTTTGTCCAGCAGTGCTCCACCCATCCAGTCTGTTTTTGCAAATTGGTGCCCAGGTTGCCATGTGGCACAGAACCAAATGCCTTACTCAGATCCAGGTAGATGCCATCAGTTGCCCTTCCCTTAGCCACTGTTGCTGTGACTTCATCATAAGAAGCCACCAGATTTGTCAGGCAGGATCTGACCTTGGTGAAGCCGTTGCTGGGCACCACCAACCACCTCTGCTTCGTTTTCCTTTTGCCTTAGTAGAACCTTAAGGAGGATCTGAATGCTCAGAATCAAACTCAGGTTCATTGAATGGTTTGAGTTGGAAATGACCTTGAAGATCATCCAGTTCCAACCCCCTGCCGTGGGTAGGGACACTTCCCGCTAACCTGAGTTGCAAGGCCTCATTCAGCCTGGTCTTGAGCTTCTCCAGGGAGGAGCATCCATAATCTCCCTAGGCAACCTGTTCCAGGTTCTACCCACCCTCAATGTCAATTTCTTTTTAGCATGTAGTCTGAGTAAGACAGCAGAGAAGCTTGCAGTTAGTGAAATTGGCTTTGAGTGGATGAACCTGGGAGTGGAAGTGTTTTATCAGACTCCAGCTGCCTGGTGTGTGTCCATTGTAGCAACGTGGACTAACCATTGAGGGCATTTCCTAGGAAGTATCCCCAGATTCCTGTTGAGGGTGGGTGGAATGCATCTGCTTTGAGATCTTGTCTGTGGTTCATAATCAGTTTTTTACAATCCTTGGCTTCGTGTGGGTGTCTGTAGTGCTTCCTGCCTGTGAGCGCCGCAGACAACTGTGCTGTTCAGAGGACATGTTGCCTTTGTGGGCCCAAAGTAAGGCAGTTGCTCTAGGACTGACTGCATACATCTCTGAGCTCTGACTGTCACTGGGCATGGCAGTGGTGAGCTGGGTGTTGTAAGATGTTTTAATGTCTTTATCTGCCTACTATTTTGTTTTCCAGAAGAGTGTCATGAAGACAACCTGGGGTGTGTTGGATCCACCTGTGGGAAACACACGTTTGAATGTCATCAGGCTAATATCTAGCCTGCTGCAGACCAATACAGGCAGTGTCAATCAGGAGCTCATAGAACTTAACAGCATAGGAGTCATACTGGTAAGAACTTCATGCTGCTTGCTTTACTCTTCTGGATTGTTGAGATCTTGTCTGGCTTGTCTGTTGCTGAGGTTGTTTGTAGTGTGTTTTCCAGCCTGATTTCTCAGTTTCTTTAAGAACTGCTGTAAGATGCAGCAGTTGAGTACCTGTACTAGTGGGAGGTGTCCCTGCCTGTGGCAGGGGGTTCGAGCTAGATGATCCCTGAGGTACCTTCCAAATTTACCATTCTATGATTCTAAGAATTTTACTGTTAAGACCCCATCTAAAGTCAGCATTTTCCTCTGATTACTTCAGCTCTGGTTGAGGCTTCCCTGCTGTTCTCATTCTTGTTTCCTCCAAACCCTTTTTTCATCTCTCACACCAAATGGTATCTCAGCAGTGTCTCCCAAAGGGACACTTACCTGCTAGCTCTGACAGTAAGACCTTGCACAGCAGACTTCTCAGTGGGCTTCCTTGTGACTCTGTGTACTTCGAGGACTTCTGCCTCATCCTTCAACCATAGCAGGACACTGACCAGAAAATGCAGGTGTTGGTATCACCTCAGAAGGAATTGGCAAAGCCTACTGGAACTTCCAGCACAGTTCCTAAATGCAGCATGGGAATCTCTGCTTCTCTGTAGGCAGCTGCAGACTTTCAGTGTGTAGATTTTCTCTGCTTCATGGTTTTACACCAAAACCATTTTTCTTTCAGCTAATTGATGCAGCTTTGGTCTTAATGTCTTCATCTCCCTGTCTCTGCCCAGCTTGGGTCTGCAGACAGAGCTAGCTTATATACAAATAGCTGACTTCACTGTCACTGCAGCCGTGCTAGTGTGTAGTCTGAGGGAGCACAGATACTGTGAACATAGCCCATCTGTGAATAAGGAATTGGCTGGATGGTGGCACACAGAGTGGCGACCAGGGGCACAATGTCCACCAGCAGACCAGTGCCACGCAGCTCCCTCAGGGGTCAGTGCTGGCACCAGTGCTGTTTGACATCTTTATCAGTGCCATGGACAGAGGAATCAGTGCAACCTGAGCAAGTGTGCAGATGGCACCAAACTGTGTGGCACAGTCACTTGCTAGAGGGCAGGGATCCATCCAGAGGGACCTGCACAGGCTGCAAAACTGTGCCCAGGTCAACCTCAGGACATTCAACAAGGCCAAGTGCAAGGTCCTGCACCTGGGTAGGCACAATCCCAAGCACAGCTCCAGGCTGGGTGGGGAATGGCAGAGAACAGCCCTGAGGAACAGGCCCTGGGGGTCTGGGTTGAGGAAAAGTTCAACAGGAGGCTGCAGTGTGAGTGCAGCCCAGACAGCAGCTGTGTGCTGGATTGCAGCAAGAGCAGTGTGGGCAGCAGGGCAAGGGAGGGGATTCTGCCCCTTGGCTCTGCTCTCCTCACACCCCACCTGCAGTCCTGTGTGCAGTTCTGGAGCCCCCAGCACAGGAAGGACATGGAAGTGTTGGAGCCAGTCCAGAGGAGGCCACCAAGATGCTGAGAGGGGTGCAGCAGCTCTGCTGTGAGGACAGGCTGAGAGAGTTGGGGCTCTGCAGCCTGGAGAGAAGGCTTCGAGGGGACCTCGTAGTAGCCTTCCAGTAACTGAAGGGGGCCTACAGGAAGGCTGGGGAGGGACTATTGACAAGGGCTTTTAATGACAGGACGACGGGCAATGGGTTTGAAGTGGCAGAGGGGAGATGGAAAGTGGATGTGAGGAGGAAGTTCTTTACAGCGAGGCTGGTGAGAGACTGGCACAGGTTGCCCAGGGAGGTTGTGGCTGCTCCCTCTCTGGAGGTGTTCAAGGCTAGGGTGGATGAGGCCTTGAGTGACCTGTACTAGTGGGAGGTGTCGCTGCCTATGACAGGGGTTTGGAACTAAATGATCCTTGAGGTCCCTTCCAACCTTACCATTCTATGATTCTATCTTCTGAACAGGTTACTTCTGTAAACTAACTTCAGTGAGGTTTGACCATACTTGGCGGTTTTACATAAGGAACAAAAATAATTAACAGTCAGAGAAACTTTTCAGTCTTTCCTCCTGTTTGCTGAAACAGCCTCTGCCTTACTGGGAAATGTGGCTGGTAGAGAAGGAACTGGCTAGTCCCAGTGTCATGTCTTTGTGGGAGGCTGTCATGAGTTTGGGAGGACTGAAGGAAAATGTTGAGATCTTTAGGTGTGTTTTGGATGAGACCTACGTTGCTAAATGCTCACATTTCCACAACTCATTTAATTTTGCAAGTGGCAGCTTGAGATTTTGCAGCAAGCAGTAGTCTGAGATAACTGGATGTTGAGCTGGGAAAAGTCTTTCCGGGTTTGAGAGGAGGATGTGGAGAAGCAGAAAGAGGACGAAATGAACACAGTTGTAGCTCAGCATCAGTATTTCTGTCCTGTGTATACATTTAATAATCTTTAGTGTCTTATGTGTTTAATAACATACACCTAGGTTATCTGAGGTAACCTTCCATGATAGAGGGATAAAACACAACTAGAAGGCAGAATCAGTGCAGGTAGGTGTGATTTTAGAAAGAGTCTCACTGAAGTAAGGAGCGTGTAACATTGTGTTGTGAATACTGGAAGGTTAAGTGGACTTGAGGGCTACCACAAGTCATAAATAACTCCTGGCAATGGGTCTCTGGGATGTGGATGGAAAGATCAGAAGTGGAAGTGTCCTCCAAGTGCATTATTGATTATCCCCAGGATAATCCAGTTACAGCTGTTTTTGTTCTGACCCAGTGTGGTAGTCCTTGTGTTCAGATAATAACAAGCAGAAGAATTAAGTGGACAGTAGGTCATAAATCTTCTTTCACCATAATTCTCTAAAAGTTAAAGATCTGTTGCAATGAGATTGTAGAATCACCTGGGCTGGAAGGGACCTCCAGAGCTCCCCAAGCCCTGCACTCAGCAGGGACATCCTCCACTAGAGCAGATTGCCCACAGCCCTGCCCAGCCTCACCTGCAGTCTCTCCAGGCATGGAACCTCAACCATCTCCCTGGGCAACCTGTTGCAGTGTTCCAGCAGCCTCCTGCTGCAGCACTTGTTCCGTACAACCAATCTCAGTCTGCTCTGCTCTGGTTTGCAACCATTGCCCTCGTCCCTCTGCAGCCTCTTCGTAGCCCCTTCAGGTGCTGGCAGGTCTCCGTTAGGTCTCCCTGGAGCTTTCTTTTCTCCAGGCTGCACACCCACAGCTCCCTCAGCCCGGCCCCATAGCAGAGCTGCTCCAGCCCCTGAACATTTTCATGGCCTCCTCTGGACCCTCTCCATCAGGTCCATGTCCCTCCTGTGCTGAGGGCCCCAGAGCTGGCCCCAGCCCTGCAGATGAGGTGTCTCCAGAGCAAAGGGGCAGAATTCCCCCTCTCCATCTCTGCCCACACTGGTGTGGGTGGGCTACCCTTGGCCTTCTGGGCTACCAGTGCCTAGTGCTGGTTCCTGTCCAGCTTCTCCCCCACTGACACCCCTAAAGCTTTTTCCTCCAGGCTGCTTTCTGTCACCTCCTCCCCCAGTCTGTATTGACAGTGAGGATTCTTCTGACCCAGGTGCAGAAACCTGCACTTGCTCTTGCTGAGCCTCATTAGTTTTACCTGGGCCACCTCTGCAGTTTGTCCAGGTCCTTCTGGCATATTTACAGCACCACTCATCTTGGTGTCATGACTTGCTGGGCTGAGTTTATTGGTTATGTTGAACGAAAAAACCTTGTTTTGTGTAAACCTTGTGGAATTTGTTTTTCAGGACATGTTCTTCAAGTACACATGGAACAACTTTTTGCATACCCAAGTAGAAATCTGTATTGCATTGATCCTTGCAAGTCCTCTGGAGAGCACAGAAAACAGCACAATCACAGATCAGGATTCCACAGGGGACAATCTCTTGCTGAAACATGTAAGTCTTGGGGCTCTGGCAGTCTCTTCAGCCTTCCTGGCTCTAGATTATTGTAGCAGGTTGTATGAAATACAGCCCAGTTTTACTTTGTGTAGAATAAAGAGGAAGGTCTTTCTGTTGTGCTTTTTTGTGGGGTTGGTTTTGAGTTTTAGTTCGGGGGGGGTTTATATGTGTGGATTTTTTGGGGGTTTTGGGGGGCTTGTTTTTTCTTTCTTAAAATGTCAGTTCAGTGTTTTAAACCTCAGAGTTCCACAGAACGAATTTTTCCTGCCCTAATGTGTGCAGTGTGGCAAATATTTAGTTTCCTTAAAGAAATACTTCTTTTTAAGAACTAAAATTGTTGTTTCTGTGGCTTTATACTCCTACAATTCAGCAAGTGTGAAGAGAAGTAGAATGAAAACTTAGCTTTTAGCTTTGGCTGGGATCTGACTACTGCTTCTGAACTTTAAACCCTTTCATGAAAGTGTTTATCCTGAACCTGAAATTAGTTGTCTTGTAAGGCAAAATCAGCTGTAAAATGTGTCCCAGTGCTCCACTTCACTCAACCTGTTCTGTTCTTTTGGTAGCTCTTCCTTAAGTGCCAACTTATAGAACGAATACTTGAAGCCTGGGAGATGAATGAGAAGAAGCAGTGAGTACCTCCTTCCTCTGCACTTGTGTAGCTAAAGCTTGACCTGTGCAGTGAATGTGTGACCAGCTTGTACCTTACTGGGCCAGTTCTGAGGATACCTGCCTGGTAACACTTGGATTAAAGCTTTCTCATCTGCCTTTTTGGTAGGCTCTTTTCCCCAGGACGATCTGAGAACACAAGACTGGGTCATTCTTGGCTGTGATTTGTACAGTCTACCCCCCTTCAAGCACAGAAATGTACCCTGAATTGTGAGGGACTGGGAGGTGCTCGTCTGCCGTGAGCAGTGCAGAGCTTTCTCTAAACACATCACAGCAGGTTGTGTGCTGGGGAGGAACAGACTCCGAAGTAAAAACTAAGTCCTGAGCAGTGAAACACCTTCTAAAAGGATGTTTGTGAAAGGACAGGAGTTTGAAGTAGCTAACAATGACTGAAACTGTATTCATAGCAGGAAAAAAATACCCTTAAAGTCATCAAGAATGGAAAAGACTTTTAAGATGATTGAGTCCAACCATAACCCAACTACCATGACCACTAAACTTTTATCCTGAAGTGCCACATCTAAAGAATATCTCCAAGGAGAGTGACTCCCCCATCTCCCTGGGCAGTCTGTTCCAATCCTTGACCACTGTGCAGCACAGAAATTTTTCCTCCTCTCCAACCTAACCCACCCCTGGCACAATTTCAGGCCAGTTCCTCTCCTCCTGTCACTAGGGAGCAGAACCCATCCCCCACCTCACTGCAACCTCCTCTCAGGGAGCTGCAGAGAGCAATGAACTCTGCTCTCAGCCTCCTCCACACTGCACACCCCCAGCTCCCTCAGCTACTCCTTGCCAACCCTGTTTTCCAAACCCCTCACCAACCTTGTTGCCTTCTCTGGACGTGTGGTGGTGAAACAACACTGGGGAGGTTCTGTAGTTTAGCTGTGGAGATACTGAACAGTAAATGCTGGCTCTACCTTGTCAAAATACTGAAGTAGCTGGCTGGGGTGGTGCTGCTCGTTTGCTGCTGTGTTACTTGAGACAGTTCTGCNAGCCTGTCCTCAGAGCAGAGCTGCTGCAACCCTCTCAGCATCTTGGTGGCCTCCTCTGGGTTGGTTCCAAAACTTCCATGTCCTTCCTGTGCTGGGGGCTCCAGAACTGCACACAGGCCTGCAGCTGGGGTGTGAGGAGAGTAGAGCAAAGGGGCAGAATCCCCTCCCTTGATCTGCTGGCCAAATGGTCCCGTTTTGTTCCTGTGCTACTGCCCTTTCTTCTTGGTGGCTCACATACTTGGACTTGGTGGAGACCTTGAGTAACTTGGGCTAGTGGGAGGTGACCCTGCCCATGGCAGGGGCTTGAAACTGGCTGAGCTTTGAGGTCCCTTCCAACCTTACCATTCTATGATTCTATGCTTGCCAAGCCTTCTGAAGTGACTCACCCTAGTCAGAGCAGCTGGTGTCCTAAGGTCTTCTGTGACGACCTAAACCTATGGGTTTAGGATGCAACTCTTCTGCCTAAGAACCCCTATGCTTTGTCTGTCTAACCTCTCATCTCTGGAAGAGTGTTTTGTAAGAGAAGACAGAAGTAGAGGTGCTGTGGGCCTGGGCCGCTGAACTTCTGTCTCTTGCAGGGCTGAAGGAGGCAGGCGGCACGGCTACATGGGGCACCTGACCAGGATAGCCAACTGCATCGTGCACAGCACAGACAAAGGGCCAAACAGCTCCCTAGTCCAGCAGCTCATCAAAGGTACTGTGCAAGGGGCTTCTGTTTGGCTAGGTGGCTTTTATTAGCACGCTCTGAAGAGGTGAATCAAAGTTAAACGGAAAAGCAGCTTTGGGATAAAAGAAAATATCGGCTATTTCTGACACATGCCCTTTAAACTCAACCATCCTTAACAGGTGCTTAGGTCTGGTTTTCAAACAGTATCAGAGCTCACTGAAATAAACATGAAGTGCTGACCTGCTGGATTTGGGCTTGTTAGCTAGATAGAGTAATCCTTAGGAATTGAAAAGCATGTATACGGGTTTTGGAATATTCCTGGGAGAGCACAGGAGAACAGTTAGTTACTGAGGGTGAAACATCACTTCATTAACAGGACATTTGTGGTGTTTCTCTTCTTTCCTGCACTAGAGCTGCCAGAGGAGGTCAGGGAGCGATGGGAGACATTCTGCACAAGCTCTTTAGGAGAAACTAACAAGAGGAACACTGTGGACCTCGTAAGTAGTGATGGAGAAAGCATCAAAATTGTGGCCCCAGGTAGGCAGTGTCCACCACACACCTTGCATCAACTGAGCAGCCCACTTGGTCACAGAAGATGAGCAGACCTGCCTGTGGTGCATCAGTGCTGGCTTTTCCAGCCACCTGCTTCAATTCACTTGTGGTAGCTCCCAGAAGCATTCCTCCCCTAATTCCCAGGGACTGGAGGAAGACTGATGGGGCTGTAATTGCCTGGGTCCTTGAGGCCTTTTCTGTAAGTGGTGTGTGACAGGAGCCTTCTTCCACTCTTGTGGGACACCTGATCTGCATGGCTTCTCAGAGAATGGAGAGCAGCCTGACAGCAGTTTGAGCCGGCTCTCAACAGCCTCAAGCAGGTAAACTTCTGGGCACATTGATGTGTAGGGGTCAGGCTCCTCTTAATAATTTCCATACCCTCTTCACTGGTGCTGGGTCTGTTTGCAACCCCATGGATTTTTGTTCTCAAGGCCTGGGTGGGTCACAGCAGTGCTGCTAAAGATGGAGGTGCAGGAAGTGGTGAGGACCTCTACCTTTTCAGCATAGCTGGTGACAGACTGACCTCTCCTGTTCAGCAGCAGGCCATATTTGCCTTCTGGTTCTGCTTGCTGTGAAAGGATGGAAGCTGGGATAGAACTTCTGTCCTTTTTCCTGAGGAAACCTGTCTTGGTTTTGGTATCTCTGGCCAAATTCAGTTTGAACTGAACTTTTGCTGCATCTCTGCACATCCTGACCGAGCTTTTGGAATTCTTAACTTTTCCATCTCTGGTTCACCCCTCTTTGGTTTTGAGCAGATTCAGAAACTCACTGTTAATCTGGGGGTGGGAGGAGGGTTGTCTTCTGCTTCACCTTTTAAAGGCAATGAACTGGTTTTATGCTTCCAGGAGAACGTTTTTTTGGAAAGCTCCCAGTGCTCACTGGCTCCTTTGTCCTCCTTGGAAGTGTCCCAGAGTATCTCTCCCAACTGAGCTCAGAGGGAGCTGAAGTGTGAAATCTAACCCCTTTGTCTTGGTACTGGTAGTCAGTGCTAACCTCCTGTCTGCTCAGCAGCATTGCAGACTCCACATTGTGAAGTCTGCCGGCAGAGCTATCAGCGAGGCTCCAAAGCAGCTTCTCTTGCTTTGAGGAGCAGGTCCAACAGTGCCTTGTTTCTGGTTGGGATGCAGTCATGTGTGCATTGCAGGGCCTTGATGGGATGACCTCTGAGATGCTGTATAGCTCTTCAGCAAAGGTCTGAGTAGTTGAAGTCACCCATAAGAACTAGGTTCTGTTGACCTCAAGCTTGCTTTCTTGACTCAGATCTTGCATCTTTGGCCTTTAGGGTCCTGGTTTGGGAGTCAGTAGCAGGTCTCTACTGGAAGACCACCTTTGTAGACAACTCTGAAGGTCTCTGGGTCAAGATCAGTAGGACTTCATAATCATGCCGCTGACTTGCAAGTCAAGGTTCTCTTCAATGTAGAACATGATTCCTCTACCTCTTCTTCCCTGCCTGTGTTTATGAACCAGCCTATAGCCATCTTCCAATCATGTCAGGTGTTCCTCCACTTGTTCCTGAGACACTGTAACTTTCTGCCTGTGCAGGCAGCTCCAGTTTTCTCCTCGTTGTTCCCAAGGGTGCCTGCATTGCCATAGGTGGGTACACTTGGGGTGGTTGGTCTTCTGCTCCTCCCCTTGAGGGGCAGTTGCCCTGGTTGGCCTGGCCTGCTCCCCAGGTGGTTGCAGTGGTGTTGGTGTTTCCACTTTGGACCCTGTGCCCTGATTGCTGTGATTTTGGGCCTACCTCAATGTAGCCAGAAGGCTGCCAAGGATTCCCTTGTCCTGTCTAGAGAGGCGGATCTCAAAAGCCAAAACACTCATGACAGCAGCAGCCACAAAGCCAGAACCTCACTGCAGCATCCATCCTATTTCTGGCTGCACCCCTTCCTCTAACTGCTGAAATGGTAAGCAAAGGGGGTTTGGAGCACCAGGAGGTTTGGTTTTGACCCAGGGTGCTCAGCAAAGGGCTCTTCAGCTCTAATGAACCAAGGTATGTGCTCTTGGGGTCCCATGCAAAACAAATTGCTTCTTAGCCCTGAGACTCTTTCAGTTTTAGGTTTACAGTCAACATACCTAATGTCTCAACACTTCAACCCTTTCATTGCTTCCCCTTTAGGGCTTTCCTGGTTTGCTATATTTTCTAAGAATGCAGCAACTGCAGGCTTAGCAGAACCCAAAGCACTTCACAAACTCTGAAGTTTAGTTGTGTTTTTCCACTTTGATTGTCCTTCTAGTAGAAGATAGGCACTACTAAGCTTAACTGTTCACACTGACCTAGCTGAAGATGAAACAAATGTGTAGTAGTTGTTAATTTTATCTTCATGTGCATTTGCTGCTGCTGCAGTGGAGAATGTTACCCGGTTTGTGCAAGAGACTTTGTATAGCTGCAGCTGTGTCACTTAATGACATCCTGCCAGTGTTAGTCATAATAGTGAATATTGGTAAGATAAAAACCAGGTGAAGGGAATTGCAGAATGGTTTAGATTGGAAGAGACCTCAAAGCTCAACCAGTTCCAACCCCCTGCCACAGGCAGAGACACCTCCCGCTAGAAGAGGTTGCTCAAGGCCTCATCCAACCTGGCCTTGAACACATCCAGGGAGGGAGCAGCCACAACCTCCCTGGGCAACCTGTGCCAGTGTCTCGCCACCCTCACTGCAAACAACTTCCCAACATCCAGTTTCAATCTCCCCTCTGCCACTTCAAACCCATTGCCCCTTGTCCTGTCATTACCAGACCTCATCAATAGTCCCTCCCCAGCCTTCCTGGAGCCCCCTTCAGATCCTGGAAGGCTACTCCAAGGTCTCCTGGAAGCCTTCTCCTCTGCAGGCTGCAGAGCCCCAACTCTCTCAGCCTGTCCTCAGAGCAGAGCTGCTGCAGCCCTCTCAGCATCTTGGTGGCCTCCTCTGGCCTGGCTCCAACACTTGCATGTCCTTCCTGTGCTGGGGGCTCCAGAACTGCACACAGGACTGCAGGTGGGGTGTGAGGAGAGCAGAGCCAAGGGGCAGAATCCCCTCCCTTGCCCTGCTGCCCATTGTGCTCTGGCTCATTAGCAGTGCATACAGAAGTAGAATCATAGAATGGTAAGGTTAGAAGGGACCTCAAAGCTCATCCAGTTCCAACCCTCTGCCATGGGTAGGGCCACCTCCCACTAGCCCAGGTTACTCAAGGCCTCATCCAGCCTGGCCTTGAACACCTCCAGGCAGGATGCATCCACAGCCTCCCTGGGCAACCTGTGCCAGTGTTGTGCCTCCTTGAAAACGTAAAGGATTCCTGAACAGGACACCTTGGCCTGTGCTGTAGAGTTGGGCAGTCAGTCTGGAGGAAACAATGACAGTTGTCACATATGGCCTGCTGGAGAATGAAGCACATCGTCTGGAACTGTCTTCATCAGTCCAGCAGCTCCTTGCAGAGCAAGGCCAAGCTCTGACCTGTCAAAGGCAGCAGTAGTAATGACTCTGGTTGTGGAGGAGAGCTTCACACATTGTGTTACCCTGGGGATGAGAAACAACAAGGCTGCTGTGTGGGGCTGGCTCAAGGCATCTTGGCATGTTGGGCTGTTCTGTGTCTTGTCACTTCTGAATGAGGACAAAACAATTTAACAGAATCGCAAAATTGCCTGGAGTAGAGACGACATCTGAGGTCGTTGAGTCCAGTCATCAGCCTAGCACTCAAGTCCTCAGCTAAACCATATCCCTCAACACTACATCTACATAGTTCTTCAACACCTCCAGTGATGGTGATTCTGCCACCTGCCAGGGCAGCCTGTCCTAAAGCCTGAGAACCCTTCTCAGGGAAGAGTTCTTCCTGATCATAGAATAGCTTTGGTTGAAATGTACCTACCTAAAAACAGACTACAGGACCTGAAAAATATCACCATGTAGTTACTTCCTCTTAGGGAAACTTGTTTTGATCTCTTGCTGTTCAAGCTTTTCCCTGCAATACAAAGACAAGAGGCAAGTTCTGTCTCGTTTTGGTTTAGCTGTCAGCTCTAGGACTGATGTTTGTGTGTTAAGTAGCTCATTCTGAAGTAGTCAAAGGCTTTGACTTTTGAGCTGTGTAATGCTCATCTATGTTTGGTGCTATAGAAATACTGCAGGGACTGGTTTTGGTGGCCTGGCATTTGGGAAAAGCTCTGAAACTGCATACTCAAGTGGCTGTCACACTATGCAGTGACCACATTTCTCTGTCTAGGTTACTACCTGCCACATTCATTCTTCTAGTGATGATGAAATTGACTTCAAAGAAACTGGCTTCTCCCAGGATTCCTCTTTGCAGCAGGTGAGTTGAATTCTTGCACCAGCTGAAACTGCTCTTTGTGTAAAACAGCATTCTTTAAAGCAGTGGAGCTGGAGTTTGTCATGAGCAAATACAAACCTGGGAAGCTGACAGTGTCTTAGCCGCATGCATGTGCACACAGCTGCCCCAGCAAACCCAGAGCTACAGCTTTTAACACAAGAACACTACCTTGGTGTGCTTTCCAGTGCTCAGCCTTTGGTCCTGCTGTGTCTGCAGCTCTCTCTGTGCTAAAGACATTTCACATGCCACTGGCTAAGCTGAACACAGTTCCTTTTTTAACAGTAGTTCTCATTAGGTGGAAGAGTCTGAAATAATACCTTCTTATTGTGGGTTGCTGTGAAAGCAAACTCAAGCTGCTGTTTGGTTTATTAATTCATTTTAGTGTTGCCCCTTATTTTGATGGGGAAACAGAGGGAGGATTGATTCTGTGACCTGCTTTTGTTTTTTGGTAAATCATCCAACTCCTGCAGCTGTCACAGCAACACCCATGAAGAGCTAAGTATGCTCCTGTGACAAATCCTGTCTGGCAGCTCAGGTGGTTTTAGCTTCATGGCCCCTTGATACCTGGCAAGTTTCTCTAGCCAGATCTTCCCAAACTAAAATTTCTATAAATTGGTCACTTAAATTCAGTGGATGCTTTTGACAGCTCATCTATAAAGGCTCCCAAGATAATTATTTATCTTTCAGTTTAATGAAAAAAAAAAAAATTTTAGAAGGTACCTGGGGGGTTTACAGCTCAACCAGACTGAAAGGCATAGTCAAAGCCGTGTTCAGCATGACAACTTAATGCATCCCTGGCTGCCTAATTGCTAATAATGCAGTGGTTAACCTGATTATGTTGTTATAGTGATTCTAGAGAAGATTTTGAGGAGCAACGGCAGCATTTCTGTCCTGCCTACAATATTCATCTCCTCCAATTTTGTTCCTGGTGGCAAAAGAGTGCTGGTTAGATCCTTTCTGCAGGGCAAACTTTTTACCTTTCAGCTCATGCTAACATCTGTGATCTGACTACCTGGTCTAAGACTGGCCTCGGTACTTTATGGAACTTCTCTAGTTTTTAGAAGTAATTGCTTGGCAAAGTTCAAATTGTGGGTGGGGGATGAAGTTTGAAGAATTTGATGCCTTTCTACCTAGTTCAGTGATGTGCATGTAAGGTGCACCTGAATGCCAGGCAGCAGGCTGGGTGCTAGCTGTAGCAGCTCCAGTGAGAAAGTGACACCTTCAGATGTCTCTGCACTTCCCATGCATCCCCTCAGGGCCCTGCTGTGTTCCGGCAATCCCAGCAGTTCCAGGTGGTTCCTCTGGAGCAAGGGAGGAGGTCCAGTGCTGTTTTTCTGTCTGTAACCATTTTCTTATATTGGAATTCACTTTTTTTCTGAAGCAAAGCTAGTGAAATACACTTCCTGAAGTGGTCTTGTGAGGGAAGCCAAATTACTGATAGGGAAATGCACTGACATTGCTTACAGCATTCTCCACCTGTACAAATTCATTCATAGAGGTGTCTCTGCCTGTAGCTAGAATACTCTTGTAGAACAGGAGCTAAAGAAGGAAGCAGGAGGTAAACTTGTAAGATGAAAGTGGATCTATGGGGAACTGCATAAGGGAGGAAAATAAGGAACCTATTAATCTTTGATTTATTTTTGTCAAGTGGAGCTACCTTTGCAGAACTCCATCTTCAAGGACTTCTTTCTTTTGGCATCCAAATCTCCTTCAGTGCTGTAAGAGAGCCTTGTTCCAGAAAGGAAGGCTTGTTCCCCCCTAATCTCAGTAACACTTTTAATCTAAATTTCTGAATAACACTTGAAAACTGCTACCTGATGAAGTATTTTGTTGCCTGTTTCTGGGTTGGAAGTGTTCTTGTGCCAACACTATTGAACCTACTGCCTGGCTGTGGCCCCACAGACTTTTACTCCAGGCAAGCATGGTTCTGTTCTCCAGCAGCTCAGCACCACTTGCTGTCTCTTTTTGAAACTTGCTGAAAATATATTTGGGAAGAGATCAGAACTGTCTATGGCCTGAATTGTTCCTCTGTTCATAACTACAGTTTATCTTCTCAGTACAGACAGCTCTGATGCAGTGATAATGTTTTGCACAAGTTTCAGAGCTAGCTGATGCCATAAACCCTATGTCTTAATTTTCTGTATGCCCTGGTGAGTAGTGGTCACCTTCACACTTTGTGTGAAACAAAACAAGTCTGTTTAACTTCTTTATCTGTTCTTTTAGTTCCCATGGAGCTTTATGATACCCAGTATAGTGAAATTAACTTCCCAGGAACAGAGAGGTCAGTAAGCAGAGTAAAACAGAGCAGTTCTTTTGTAGGGGGCAGTCAGAAATTGATTGCCTACCTGTATAACACCAGTGCATCAGCTGTGCTAGGGTCATATCCTCCAGCTGTCAGAAATAACTATTAGCTGTTAAAATTTAGGATGGAAATAGAGACCTTAAAGTACTTGAAGGGGCTACAAAGAGGCTGCAGAGGGACTGTGCCCAAAGGCCTGCAGGGACAGGACAAGGGCAGTGGCTGCAAACTAGAGAAGAGCAGCTTGAGATTGGCTGTGAGGAACAAGTTGTGCAGCAGGAGGCTGCTGGAATGCAGCAACAAGTTGCCCAGGGAGGTGTTTGAGGCTCCATGCCCGAAGAGATTGCAGGTGAGGCTGGGCAGGGCTGTGGGCAACCTGCTCTAGTGGAGGATGTCCCTGCTGAGTGCAGGGGGTTTGGACTGGATGAGCTTTGGAGGTCCTTTCCAACACAGAGCATTCTCCTAAGAGTTCCTCCTTTGACCTGGCTCAGCAGGCCTTAGTGATGCAGTCAGCACTGTTTTTTTTCTCAGGCCTGCTCCCAGCCTTGGTAGTGTCTTGCTCATACGTCATCCTCCCATGTCTCCTTTCTTTTGCCTTCCTTTCATAATGCCTTCATTCAGACTTGCTTTTTGGACCCTTTTCCTTCCATACTGACTGCTTTCAGCTTAAGCACCCTCTTCAAAGGTTTTGCTTGCGTATGGCCTTAGCTGGCTTTAGTCTTGGCAAAAACACAGCTGGAAGTCCCTAAAGAATGCCTGACAACATACTGATAGTCCAGGGAAAGAAGGGACAAAATGCCCAGGAGGACCTTTAGTCTCTATATAACCATCTGCCAGCAGCTCACTGTGGCATGGTTTTAGCTTTTCCTTTAAAAACCAAAAGCCCCAAACAAACCCAAAAGCTAAGTCAGTGACACAGAGGTGTGGAGCCTTTGGTAGTCTCTACGAGTTGAGCAGACACTGCTGGTGAGCTGCCTGAGAGCTGTGGTGAGAGCCAGATGTTAGCCACCCAACTGTGCAGCAGAGGGCCTGTCTGGGGCTTACCCTTCATAACTTGGTGTTCCTGTGAACAGAGGCAGCTCCTGCTGTTGTCTGGTGGCTCAAGGTGCTGACCAGTGTGGTTCAAGCAGAGCTGGAACTTTCTCACTGAGAGCTGCTACCGGGCTGGCGTTCAGCTCACTGCAAGCAGGTCTGTGTCAGCGCTAGCAGACTACAAATCCTTTTCCTGTCTTTTTGTGTTTAGATCAGAGAGACTTCTATTTCTTTGGAGCAAAATGGGCAGATAGGGTTTAGAGTATTATTAGAATCATTATATCACTGTCGTTGGTCCTGGGGTTGCCAGGCCTTTTCTGATTATCAGATGCAACAAATGACGTCCAATTTTATTGACCAGTTCGGCTTCAACGATGAGAAGTTTGCCGACCAAGATGACATTGGCAAGTGAGTATGATGTTCAACTGGCTTTGGCTACAGTCTGGGGAGGTCTCTCTAGGATTTCATATGTGGCTGTGGGTTTGTTGATGAATAAAAGCCTTTACTGATGAGGCAGTTGCTGTCAGTCCTGTCTTTGGTGCTGTCCATGTGCATTGGTAGAAACCTCCCTGATCAGTCTGCAGAGGAAAGCAGCAGCTTCTCTTCCATTTCTAATGGATGCTGGACATCATCTATCCCGTGATCTCCTCAGGGTTTGAATTAAGCTGTAAATAAGTTACTTCAGTGCTATGCCTTTTGTGCAAGGATTATAATTAGTGTTTCAGTTCCCTGCTTCCTGCTGTCACTAACTGGGGTGGCAACTTCAAACTCCCCTTTCCTTGTTTCCTGTCTCGTACTGCAGTGAGAGTCAGAGGAGGAGCAGTACCTGTTCTGCCAAACATGGCTAGAGAAGGAATCTCTTGGCTCCACTCAAAGTCTGGTAGCATTGCCACTCTTCTCAGTTCCTTTTTTGCTTCCCTCAGTGATTTACTTTGCCCAATGCTATTTTTAATCCAAGACATGTTTGTACTTGTGAGACTGCTGAATAGCTTTGTATGTGAAGATGAGTAAAGCCTAACAGAGGGTTCTGTTTGGAACAAACCTGTAGTGATTGCATTAAAAAGAGATTCCTGTTACTTTCTTTTAGGAAGCAGAAGGTGGTGCTGCATTTCCCACTTGCTCTCTTGCTGTCGGGAAGGTCTCTGTGGAGCACTGAAATCAGTGAGGTGTCAGAACTACCAGCAGAGATCTTTGCAGGAGTTGGAACTGGCTCATGGCAGACCATAGTCAGATGTGGCTTTCTTTGGCCTCTTTTTTCCCTTTTTTCCAGTGCACTACAGTACAGGATTTAAGATTCGCTTATATAATCAGTCATGCTTGTTGTATCTTCAAAACAGAGGGGAGAGACTGCATTTACCTGTGGCTTTATTCCAAGTATTTCAGTTAGCAAACTCATCCTAGAGCCAGGCCTCCTTGGTGTGTCTGTGTTGTGTGGGAAACTGCTTTGTCTTTAATCTTACTTTCTTAGATGATTGGAGAATGAGAAAGCTAAGCAATGAAGTGTCCTAAAGCAACACCTTGTTTTACTGCATACATCTGCTTCTTTTGTAGTGTTTCTTTTGATCGGGTCTCAGACATCAACTTTACTCTCAATACAAATGAAAGTGTAAGTATGTGTCTCTTAAACTTGGGGGGGACCTTATTTTTGGTGCTGCTGCTTCTCCTTACTGCTCTGGAGTGTAGTCTTTGAGAAATAGCTCCCTGCCCTTGTTCCTGTAGCCTGAGCTTTTCGCACTGGAAGCCAGTGTTAGTGTGATCAGAATTCAACAGAACTGGTTCTGATTTACATAGCCAGGTCCAAGAGCAGGCTCACATTGATCTGTGCACCTCGTGTTTCATGGACAGAAGCTGGTTTAGTCTTCCAGTGAGATTGTGGTGACAGGGAAGCAAGGATAGACACTTCAAGCCTAGATGTTGGCTGTCACTTGAGCTGAAATGAGCCCCACTGCAGAAAATAAAGCTGCAGGATTTGGTCTGTTTGGCTGAAAAACTCTCCCAAGTCCTTGTGCGATGAACCCTCCTGGCTCTGCTGCAGTGCTCCACTCACCTTGGCAGCAGCTGAGTAAAGCAGACACTGCTGACTTCCTGCCAGGCTGGCTGTTGTGCAGGCACTCTGGGGTCTGCTGCCGCTGGAGAAGTGGAGATTTCCCCACCGATGGAAGGTTGGGCTCCAGAGCAGTCCTGTGTTGCCAAACCGCTTGCTGCTGTGAGCGGGCGGTTAACCCCGAGCCCAGCCGTGACCCTTCTGTCTGCAGGGCAACATTGCCTTGTTCGAGGCCTGCTGCAAGGAGAGGATACAGCAGTTTGATGATGGTGGCTCTGATGAAGAGGACATTTGGGAAGAAAAACACATTGCATTCACACCAGAGTCCCAGAGGCGTTCCAGGTGAGATGTGGTGGCTGCTTGCCCGGGAAGCAGCGCCACAGTGCAGGCTGCCCAGTGTGGTTGGGGATGGGCAGTGGGGCAACTCCCGAGGCTGCCTGCCAGCCACATGCAGGAGAGCATAGCTGCCCTGCATGCTCAGCTCTTCCTGCACTTAAATTCTTGGAGCTTGTTCTTTTTCCCTGCTTTTGAACCTTGGCCAAGGCAGTCTGGCACATACCTCTGCAGGCCTCACTGTCCTCCCTGCACTGCCAATGTGCTTATGGACAGATCTGCCTGGGATGCTACCCTGTGGGGAAGGAGCATCTACTCACCAAGACTCAGGACTTTGCAACCTTCCATGAGCTGAATTTTGTCTCAGAGTAGCCTTGGTGTGTTTCAGTTTTTTACCTTTTTGTGCTGTGAATCACATGCCTGATACCCTTGTAGCCTTCAAAATGCATCCTGCTAATACCTGTGGGCAAAGTCAGTTCTTTTATCTGATAGCATTCTTGTTTGCTTAATGTGAGGTATTTGAGGGACAGCCTTACCTTGCCATTGTTTTTTCTGTTAATTGTGTTCACCAGGAAGGGAGAGATGCCCGTGGGGTTTAAAATTTGCATGCAGTTAAAGAGGATGGGCTGGAATAGAGTCGAGGAGATCTTAAAACCTGGTCTAGTTAAGAGATGTCCCTGCCCATGGCAGAGTTCGGATTAGATGATCTCTAAGGTCTTTTCCAGCCTAGGTTGTTCTGTCATCCTCTGATTAAAATAGATTTGTTAGGTGTAATGTTCGATTTTAAAAATAAACCAAACTGTCTTGTTAGAATGGTGCTGAAGAGAACTCTGTTCTAGCATGAGGAGACCAAATAGAGCAGCAATATCTACACACAGATCTGATTTCTTGTTTTCTTTTTCTGCTCCCTTCCCTGTGGCAGGAATAGAAACAGTCCTTTGTCTTTGACTTGTAGATGGAGAGGGTGAAAGGTAACCTCTTTACATGATCAGATGAAAAACCTTAAACGTTGTTTTTTTGAGGTAGAAATGAGTAGAATGGGAGCAGTTACCAACTGATGCCTCAATCTGTCAGCACTTGTGGCTCTTTTAGCCTCCCCAGCATTTGGTTGTGGCCAGGTACACAGGAGGTAAACTGTCTCTTTGTGTTTAAGCTCGGGCAGTACCGACAGTGAAGAAAGCACAGATTCTGAAGAGGAGGATGGAGCCAAGCAGGACCTGTTTGAGTCACACACAAATACAGAGGACAAAATGGAAGTAGACTTAAATGAACGTACGTAGCTCTTCTTCCCCTCGGGTCCTATGGAAGTGTTAGATCCAGCAGTCTTTGTAGGAGCTTTCTACCTTCACCCTTATTCTAACTACCTTTTCAAGTAATCTCTCCCACTCTAAAGACTTCTTGCAGCAGAGCATGGGAATGTCAGAAAGTTTGAATTCCTTACACGTGTGTTATTTAGTCTCTAATATTCAGGATTCTGTTCTTCAAGAGGGGAAAAAGAGGAGGAATTGGAAAAGGAAGGATGAAATGTGATCATTTAGACATCTTGCAGAACTAACAGGAGGTTAACACCCAAACCTAAAACCTGGTTATTTTTACAGAAAGCCTTTCAGGCCCTCCTTCACCTGCAGAAGGCAAATGAGTTTCCATTGCTGTGGTTTCTTGTGTGAATGAGACACATGGAAACTTAGCTGATGTCACTGGTTTAGCAGTTTTCAGGTTCAAGTGATAACTGAGTAAAGTGACTTTAGTTAAACTGGCACTAGGTGTGGGTAAAAGCTCTGTGTTTGTCTAGGCTGTAAGGAGCTGTACCAAAAGAGAAAGAAAAGTGAAGGGGTTTCTTTTATTTTGTCAGATTGGTGTCATTGGTATCTCTGTATCAAGTTTTGATCCATGTGGGTATCCTCCCATCTCTGCCTAGGCTGGAGTTTCTGATTGCCAGTCAGAGCTTCCTTTTCAGCCAGTTGTTTTTTTGTATGTAAGTGTTAATGAAAAACATCTTTGGCATTGCCCCATCCTAAACTAGATGCTGTTAAAGTCACAGTTGCTTCCAAATTGAGAATTCCAATAAATATTTGAAGTTGTAAAAAGCCTTGAACTTCCCTGAAACTTAGACATGAGGCTAATACATGAGAAATGATGTAGAGCTTGCCCATAGCGAAACTGAGGTGCTGATTTTCTGTGTGTGCAGAGGAAACTGAAAAAGGGGGTGCAGAGTTTGGGGGGATTGCTATAGAAATTAGTTCTGACAAATAATGACAAATGTTGCTGTTGAAAGAATAAACCAACTGATGCTTGTGGTCCAGTATGGTTTGTTGGGGTGGTTCTTCAGATAAACTGCACTGATTTTTAGCAGGCTTCTCTGGGTGCCTGTCTGTAGAACTGTTCTGTGTTGGCAGAGCTCCCTGTTGGGGGAAAGCTCCTCTTCGGGACACTGCACAAAGGATTCTCCTGCATGTGCTCAAAGTAGTGCTGCTGCTCCTGCAATAGATGTAGAGAGTCAGTGTTAGGCAGATGTGCACTCATGTTCTTCACATGCAGCTTGTTCCTAATGAACCTGCTGATGGCTTTTCAGCACCAAACTGGTCAGCTAACTTCGATGTACCCATGGAGACCGCACACGGTGCCAATCTGGATTCTGTTGGGTCTGACATATGGAGTACAGAAGAACCTATGCCAGCAAAAGAAACTGGCTGGGCTTCCTTTTCTGAGTTCACATCTTCTTTGAGGTAAGAATGTCAGTGTTTCAGGGCATGTTCTTTGCTACTAAAAGCAGTGGCAGCAGTAATGGTTTCTGTGCGGTGTCCATCTCTACCCAAGATGGTGCTGTCTGCCCAGAGAGCCCCTTGTGTGCATAGCAGTATGCCTGTGTGTGAGTGACATCACTGTGCTGGCATAGCTTGGTCCTTGTGTCACTGCTTGAAGTTTTTTAAATCTTTGAGTCATTCAGTATTGGTCTCTGACCAGAACAGAGACATTTTTCATTGTAGACTTAACCCAGTGCATGGACTGCTGAATGTAAAGGTCATCAGATGTTTGGGGTGATTGNCCTAACATCCACTTTCAATCTCCCCTCTGCCAGTTTAAACCCATTGCCCCTTGTCCTGTCATTCCAAGACCTTGTCAATAGTGCCTCCCCAGCCTTCCTGAAGGCCTCCTTCACGTATTGGAAGGCTACTCCAAGGTCTCCTGGAAGCCTTCTCCTCTGCAGGCTGCAGAGCCCCAACTCTCTCAGCCTGTCCTCAGAGCAGAGCTGCTGCAGCCCTCTCAGCATCTTGGTGGCCTCGCAGCCCAGCACACAGTTGATGTCTGGGCTGCACTCACTGCAGCCTCATGTTGAACTTTTCATCACCCCAGACCTCCAGGTCCTTTTCCTCAGGGCTACTCCAGCCATTCCCCACCCAGCCTGGAGTTGTGCTTGGGATTGTTTTATGGATGTTATAAAACAAAATAGGTTTGGGGGTTTGTGTTCTGTGCTGGATTTGTTTTCATTTGCTTGTTCCTGCAAGGCCATGTGCAATCCAGCTTGGGTTGTTGTGCTGAGAATGCCTGAACTCCTTTCCTCTCTACATGAGAAGTAAATGAAGTGCTCTGCAAGAACCTAATCACAGATTCAGGGTTTGAGCTGCCAAATACCAGCAATCAAGAACCAGTTCCTTTTTCAGTCAGAAGATTGGTCCTGGGGTCTCAGCAGTCTGAGCATTAAACAGCCTGAGTCTAAAAGGAGGAGTTTTCCAGCAGCGGAGTACTGCTTCATGCTTGAGGCAGGGAAACCGAAAACACAACTATGGCGATAGGAAGTTAAGACTTGGAGCTGCCACATCAGTGCATTGAAAAGGCATTGTTCAGTGAGTGGTGAGAAGCCTTCCAAGTGACCAAACCTTGTCTTCTGAGTTCCCTCCCAATGAACTCATGACTGTACTGTGTGTGCTCTAGTAGTAGAATCACCTCTGTAGGGGTTGCTACCATGGCAGTCTCAACAGAGCCATCTTCCAAGTTGCAAGGAATGCATTTAAGAAGTCAGTCAAAGATACTGTAGACACTGCAAGGAGACAGTGATAGTTGTGTGCCTGATTTAGCAGGGCCCTGTCCCCTGCTGCTTGTCGTTAAAACTCAACACCTGCAGCTATGCCAGCCCCCACCTCCTTGGTCATCTCAGCTCTGGTGAAACTGGCATTACTAAACCTGGTTTGCCTGCAGTTCCAAGACTCCTACAGACAAACTTGCTGTCCTTCAGTCTCCAATGAGCTCTGATATAGAACTAACAATGCCCTTCTAAGGACTTTTCATTCTATTTAGAAATGTTCCTAAAGTTTTGTTTACTTTGTATTTGCAGCTCCAAAGATTCCTTAAGAAGTAATTCTCCTGTGGAAATGGAAACAAACACAGACCCAGTTGATCCCTTGAGTGCAAATGCACCTGCTGTTGCAACACAGCTAGACAGTAAGTACACTGCAGTAGCAATGCAGACAGAGAAAGATCTCCCTGAACTTTAAAATTCAGGTCTCCAGGGACCTCTCATTTGGCTCTGCTGTCATTCTGCTGGGTCATGAAAATGACTTGTCACAGTTTGAACCATTGCAAAGTTTCCCATGTAAAACAGGAGGCAGTGCTGCTGTCACCTCAAGCACTCACCTCATGAACAGCAAAGCAGTACAGAGCAGCAAAGTGCCTTCTCTCAGAGAATCCTCATCTGTATCAGCACTTAGCCTCTAGTCTGTTCCTACGTGTCTGTGGCCCAGTAGCTTCAGCGTGTCCAGATCTCCTTCTCCTGCACCTTCCAAGTTACTTTTGCACGTTTAAATTCTGTGAAATGTTCGAAGGACAAATGTGGTAATGAGCTTTTGGTACATCCTGTTAATACACTGAGAAGTGACCTGGGGAGTCCAGAGAGACTCTTCCCAAAGACTTCTCTCTACTGGAAACTTAGTCAGATTGGCGCTCTTGTGCCATGAGCTTGTGTCATGAATTTCACTGCACAGAACTATACTGCTCTGCTGTAACTCTGCTGAAACCTTGTCCAGGCAGACCTTTGGCAGGAGCCATTTCCAGTTGGAATCACTGAGTGGCATACAAAATACAACCCAAAACTACCGCAGTCTGATGACTTGTGAAGCCATCTGGAAGAGGCCCTTGGGGTCTCCTCTCTCTGTCTCTGTCAGGGGCCCTTGGGGTCTGTGTGCAGTGAGTGTTGCAGGAAGGTGACTTCTTCCGGAAAGAAGAATTCCAGCAGTGTACAAACTGCAAAGATTTCCTCCTGCCGGCGTGGGCTGCTGTACTGACAGCTTGGCAGCATGCCCAGCCCTCCCCTAACCCAACGGTGTGTGCCCAGCCCCAGGGAGCGTTGCCATGGAGGCCAGCTCTGATGAAGATGATGCTGAGAGTGCAGACAAGGTCACGGAGACGGTGATGAACGGCAGCATGAAGGAGACCCTGAGCCTTACCGTAGACGCTAAAACTGAAACGGCTGTCTTCAAAAGGTGAGTGCCCCCTGTCTGCCTCACCAGCACCACCTCTGCAAGGGACATGTCCTCAGGCCATAGCTAGAAAGCTTCTCAAGGAGTTGCTGGGCAGTTCTCTCTCCAGTGGGTACTACAGCAGGTGCCTTTCCTTAGCAAGCCTCCCCCTCAGGGGAAGACTGGCTCAGCTTCTTACCCTGTGGGGTTTCTGTACAGGTTGCTTCATCCTCTGGTGCCACCTTACCCCCGTGGGGTTTCTGTACAGCTTCTCTCTGAACATACAGCTGGTGGCATACTGAAGCTTTTCAGTGGTGCTGGGAATTTGAAGTTGGATTGGAATTCTGTACTTCTCATCCAGGAGGATGGAGGATAGGAGCTGAAGGCCAACCAGGACCCACTGCACATAGTAACTCATCAGATGTTTTGGGTGATCAGTGTTGATGTATGGATGGCATCAAATGTGTGGCACATTCAGTTCTACAATAACTGGCAGAACAAACTCCTGAGTCGTGGCATCCTCTGTTATCAAGGGTTTGGTTCAGGAGTAACTGTTGTGACCACATTTGATTACCTAGGATTCCATATATCAACACTGATCCTTTTATGGGAGTAAAGCACATTCCCAGTTTGTTAGAGCTCATCTGAAGATGTGTTGTGACCATAAACTCACTAATCAGGTGGAGTTTGTTTAGTATTAAAGCTTTGTGTGGGGAAACAAGCTGCAAACAATCTGACCTGCAACAGTGGGTTTGCCTTTATTGATTGAAACTGCTATGTTCTTCTCCCTAGCCTTAATAAATTGCTAGCATTTTGGCATCCAACCTTCTACTCATTCTTCCAGAACCATTCCCTGATATCTGCCCCTGTGCTAGCCTTAAAAATTGGAAAGAAATTGTCCATATGCCTTGGAAGCTGCTTAAAAACCTTCCTGTCCTTGCTGGTAGGGAAAAGCTTCTCAAGTTACCTTGCCCTTCTAGGGGTAGTAGTTGAGTGTCTTCAGGAAATGAAACCCAGCAGATGTCACTTGCTCTTGCTGCCATCCTGGTGATTACTGAAGCAATAAATAACAGCCCTGATGCCTGGCACCTGACTGAAGTTCTGGCCTCTTCAGGAGGGAGCATTTGCGGCTGCACAGAGCTTAGAAATCAAATGGCTTTTGTTAGAAAATGGAAGCACAGCAGTTCAGGGGAGGGTTGTGACTCCGTATAGCCTGGTGTGGCATGGATCCATAGTGACTTGCTGCCCTCATCACTGCCGCACCTGCTCTGCAGTAGATTCTTTGGTTTGGAGAACAGTTTCATGTGGTCTGCATTCCTGTGGTGTTAGATGTTTGCATTTAGTTACCCAACTATCATCAGACCTGGTGGTTTTTACCTTCCTCCTGAAACTGCTGTAGTTCACACTCCCTTCAAAGTTCTGTGGCTGCTGATTCTGGTGCAACAGCTAACAGCAGGAGGCAGCATCTGGTAGCAGTTCCTCCATGGAATGACCTACTTGAACTGCGGAGTGAAAACTTCACTTCTTGTAGTTAAAATGACACAGCAAGAGAATACCATAGAACTGCCCAGGTCAGAAGGGATGGCAAAGGATCATCTGGCCCAGCTTCTCATGGGGAAGGAAGCCCAGGTGAGATCATCTAGCACTCTGTCCAATTGCAGTTAGAATCACAGAATCATAGGATGCTTTAAGTTTGAAGGGACCTCAAAGCTCAGCCAGTTCCAACCCCCTGCCATAGGCAGGGACACCTCCCACTAGTACAGGTCACTCAAGGCCTCATCCAGCCTGACCTTGAACACTGCCAGGGAGGTTGCGGAGCACAGAATCACAAAATGTGATCTTTGATCGCATTCTGTGCTTCTGTGCTCCACAACCTCCCTGGGCAACGTGTGTCAGTTTCTCACCACCCTCACTGGAAAGAACTTCTTCCTATCATCTAGTCTAAATCTCCCCTCTGCCAGTTTAACCTCATTACTCCTCATCCTGTCATTACAAGACCTTGTAAATAGTCCCTCCCCAGCCCTCCCTTTCAGATACTGGAAGACCACTACATTCAAACCTCTAGCAATGGAGAGTCTGGCATATTGATTTGGAAAGGGGAGATAAAGGAAGTGTAGGAGGCTGAAAGGTGAAGCCTTGACTATAAGGACTGCTCCACTCTGCTAGAGAGGTGTGGTTTCTTACTGAACCTGTGCTCACATGGCTTTCTTCAAACTGATTCTGAAGGTGTTGAAATAAGAAATGAGGTTGAAAAGCAACATTTCCTTTAGAAGAAATATCTAAAACAGTGGTGGGAAGAGAAAGTCTAGAGTAAGAGACAGCCAGGAGGCCCTGCCCCAGCCTCTGCAGCTGGGACAGGAGGTACTGCCAGACCTAAGCTTTGTGCAGTGCCTGCCACCAGGAAAGGAGCAGTGTTGGAGTTAGCAGTGAGGGGAGGAAATCACACTGAGCACAGCTGATGTGTGGAGAGCTGCAAAGGACAAGGCTGTCCCTTCTCTGAGGAGTCCAGTTCTGGCAGTCTGACAGCTACAGAGGAGAGAGCAAGGCAGGTGAGGAGGTCAGATGGAGAACTGTGGATCTTGCTGAGAGTGCCATGCAAAAGACAGTATTTTTACAGGCTCTGCAGGCAGGAGGAGTGGGAGACAGATTCCTTGACATGTAAAGGATCCATTGAAAGGAGAACTATAGCAAGACCAGTTGGCAGAGGAGAGTGCCTTTAAAGTGCTCCTGGCTTGCAACAGAACTAGATTTATTGCCACAGAGGTGTAAGATTGGTCTTGGAGTCTGCTTCAGAGCTCCCTTGTAACTCTCTCTTGCAGGTACATGGTTTGTATTTCCGTGCCTTCAGAAGAGTGTGGCTGGGGTGGCACAGGGTGAAATAGGCAGAAGAGCTTTCACGTCAAGGCAAAGCACGAGGACTTGCTGCTGCCTGCTCACATCAGAATGCCTTGGTGTGGGCCTGCTGCCTTGTCTCTGAGCTCTTGGAGTTGGTCTCCCAGAGGAAGATCAGTAAATGGGTTGGGCTCACAGCACCACATAACCCATAGCTGACATTTCACTGTGCACTTAATCAGGGCTCAGTAAAGATGCTGATGAATTGATGATCTTGCTGATATATTTCATGGACAGACTTTATTAATGCCAGTTTCTCAGGGAATCTTGAATTTCTTTTATACTTTCTTCCATTTCTGCGTACTTTGGGCTTCAGAGTGTTGAAATCCTATCGGTACGTATAGCAAAAGGGCATGGCTGTCACCCTCACCACCCCAGGCATCTCTCACTCCTGCTTTCCTTTCTCATCCTCTCTGTGAGCACTGTGTCTCTTGCCCTCTGACTCAGCCAAGTTGGAATGCACATAGGGATGCACTGTCAGGTGTTTGTAAAGTCTGGAACCGTGTGCTTGGTCTTCATATGGCCATCATCATTTCAAACCCATCTGCATGTGAAATCCAGAGCTGACTGCCAGTGTCCTACCAGCTCCCAACATCACCCTGCAAGGAAGCTCCACTGAAATAACTTCTTTGCTTTTCTTTCTTTTCAAGTGAGGAAGGAAAATTGTCTACCTCTCAAGATCCTTCTTGTAAATATGTAGTAGAAGAGAACACAGAGGTTGCAGAAGAGACTCCTTCAGCTTTGCAACCTACTAGCAACAGTCCAGATCAGAGGTAACTGCATCCAAGGGTGGTTTGACTCCTCGTAGTGGTTTGCACATTTTGCTCAGTGAATTTGTGAGTTGAGCTCAGCCTCAACATGTGTTGCATATTTTCAATAACATTCTCTTTCCTGTTGATTTCAAGACTCAGTTGCTAAAACTTTATCTGCCTCATATTATTTTCTTGCAGGGTGCTGTAAAGATCCCCATTCTGGTTTATGGTTTGTTAGAATAGTGAGTTGATACACCTACCAAAAATGATGGTTTAACAAAAGGGGGATTAAGTTTGACTTGTCCTGGGAACTGACAGAGGTTGGATGTGCCAAGTTTTCACCCTGTATGCTGGAGGGAGTCCACTAGTGCAGCTGTGTGGGAAGGAGGTGCTGCCTTGAGTCCTGTGAATCAGTTCCTGCTTGCAACCTTGTCTTCAGCAGGTGTGACTCTGAAGACTTCTTGTAGGTTTGGAGATTTTTCTAAGTACACAGATTGGTTTCAAATGTTGCCTGAAGCTTGGAGCAGCCTGAATTGTTCAGTATGCCTGTTGGAGGAAAGAGATGAGCATTTTCTTCAGGCAGCTTGGCTGCTAGTGCAGTCTTGAAGTAGCTCAGGAGAGAGTTCTGAGGGGACCACCACCAGAGACAGCTGCTCATAGAATCATAGAATGGTAAGGTTGGAAGGGACCTCAAAGATCATCCAGTTCCAACCCCCTGCCATAGTCAGGGACCCCTCCCACTAAGTACAGGTAACTCAAGGTCTCCTCCAACCTGGCCTTGAACACCTCCAGGGAGGGAGCAGCCACAACCTCCCTGGGCAACCTGTGCCAGTGTCTCACCACCCTCACTGCAAACAACTTCCTCCTGGCATCCAGTCTAAATCTCCCCTCTGCCACTTCAAACCCATTTCCCTTGTCCTGTCATTACCAGACCTCGTCAATAGTCCCTCCCCAGCCTTCCTGGAGCCCCCTTCAGATCCTGGAAGGCTACTCCAAGGTCTCCTGGAAGCCTTCTCCTCACCAGGCTGCAGACCCCCAACTCTCTCAGCCTGTCCTCACAGCACAGCTGCTGCAGCCCTCTCAGCATCTTGGTAGCCTCCTCTGGACTGGCTCCAACACTTCCATGTCCTTCCTGTGCTGGGGGCTCCAGAACTGCACACAGGACTGCAGGTGGGGTGTGAGGAGAGCAGAGCCAAGGGGCAGAATCCCCTCCCTTGCCCTGCTGCCCACACTGCTCTTGCTGCAGCCCCGCACACAGTTGCTGTCTGGGCTGCACTCACACTGCAGACTCCTGTTGAACTTTTCACCACGCCAGACCCCCAGGATTTCCTCAGGGCTGCTCTCAGCCATTCCCCACCGATCTTGCATTGATGTATCTCCACAAAGACATTTGGCAGTTACTTCCTTGCCTACTGAAGTGCCTCCCTGGTTAGTGGTGTGGGGACATGAAACAATCGAGTCCAGGTCTGCTCTTGACCAAAACTGAACACACACTGCTGTGAATCACCAAATGTTAGACATGCTGCATGCAGACCTGTTGTACCTGAGCTGCTCTACAGCCTTCTGTCAGACCTGCATTCATCCTGAGAGTCTAAACCAACCACAGAGCTTACAGCAGGGGAGGTTTCCACCTTTGAAGGCAGTATTCAGTGCAGAGCTTGCTCTGCAGCTTGGGCAATTATAAGTACTCTAAAATCTAGCAAGAGCTGCTGGCTTATTGAGCATCAGGTACAGTCCCACAGGTCTGATTCTTGCTGTTTGGGCAAAGAGTGGTATGCTACCACTTCCTTGCAGGTGTCATTCAAGGCTGCCCAGAGGAAGTGTACTGTGAAAGAACAACTTAAATATGTGCTCAGTAAACCCTGAGTAATCCATAGGGACCCCTTCTCTTCCTGCAGGGCAGGCCTTGGGAGGCAGGGGTGTGCATGCTACCTTCTTCCTGAGGAACTGAGAATGTTGTGGGAGCTCCTTCTAAAAGGAGAAAGGAGTTTGCTTGATTGAAAGCAGTTCCAGGAGGCACTTCTGATGAGCCTCACACTGTAAGGCAGAACACACCTAAACACACAGATGTCTCCCAGGCTTCTCTGGCCTTGTTGTTTGTGTAGTTACAAAGCTGTTGCCTTTCTTGACTTCAACAGGTTTCCAACTACCATGGGAACTGTGGGGTTTCTCAGGCAAGTCCCTTGGCAGCAGTTGTGATTTTAAGGCTTTTTGGCTGCTGTCCTATAGAGCTGGCTTGTCAGGGAAGACAGTTGCCAAGAATTGGAATATAGCTCAGCACACAACCCAGAACTCTTCTGCATCTGCTGGTTACACTGTGTGCAGCCTAAGCAAGATGCAATCATGCTTGAGAAGTTCAGATCTGTTTTGCAGACCCATTTGAGCTGCTCTCATACCTCTGGTACTTCCTGTTAACCTAAAGTACTGCTGCCTTGTTCTGCAAGCTAGAAACTTCTTGGTGTGAATCCCATACAATTGACCAGTCAGAAAAACTCAAGCCTGTATACTGGGAAAGCCAGAAATGTTTTCCCAGCCTCTCCCCTCTCTGCAGCTCCAAAATCGGTGCTGCTGCTCAGCAGGCCAGGGGAAGGAGGAGCTGTGTGTGTGCAGACACATGGCGAGGGCAACAGAGGACTCTCGGAGCTCCCGCTTGGCTGGGCTGCTTTGGAGGTGCAGGAGTGCCCAGGAACTCCTCTCACCTAACCCAGCTGGCTTCAGGCAGCTCAGTGCCTTCTCTGAAGGGACTGTCACAGCAGATCCCCACACAGGTGTGGTGTTAGGTCAACACAAACATCTTGGTGCTTTTGAGGCTAGTGAGGAGTCTTCTAAGCAGGTCTTTGGCTGGAGGCCAGCAGCAGCAGTAGTCTACTGGAAGCTTTGTTCTGTACCCTCTGTTGTTTGCCTACCAGCCCTCCTGTCCGTGCTGTGCTTGTTTCTTACCTTCCAGGCTTCTCTGAAGTTCGTTTGGTGCCTGGTACTGCCTGGCTCTGGTCTGCTGAGGGCCTGTCCTTACAAGGTGTTTGTAGAGCTTAGCAGCCAAAGCCAGCCCTGCTGGTCCCGTGCATGTGGAGCATGGACCCAAGACGGGCTTCTGTGATGTACTCATCAGAGAAGAGGCACAGGTCACTTCTCTCACATGCAGTTACAAATGCTGTCTGTATACTTGGAGGTAATCTTCAACTGCATCCAGTAGACTTGCACTGAATTGACCTTGATATCTTGCAGTGTTCTCCTGCACTCCTGGTTTGATGTCCTGATCACAGGATGTTAGGAGGCGGAAGGGAATCTCTGGAGATCTTCCAGTCCACTCTCCCTGCCAGAGCAGGAGCAGAGAATCCAGCTCAGGGCACACAGGAACACATCCAGACAGGGCTCCTTCACAGAAGGAGACTCCACAACCTCTCTGGGCAGCCTGTGCCAGGGCTCTGCCACCCTCACACTCAAGAAGTTCTTCCTCACGTTGAGGTGGAACCTCGTGTGCTGCAACTTCCATCCATTGCCTCTTGTCCTGTCCTAGGGCACAGGTGAGCAGAGCCTGTCCCTCCCCTCCTGACCCCTAGCCCTCAGCTATTTACATTGCTCAGATCCCCTCTCAGCCTCTCCTCCTCAGGCAGTGCTGCAGTCCCTTCAGCATCCTCACAGCCTTCCCTTGGACTCTCTCCAGCAGATCCCTGTCCCTTTTGAGCTGGGGAGCCCAGCACTGGATGCAGTATTCCAGGTGGGGCCTCACCAGGACAGAGTAGAGGGGGAGAAGAACCTCCCTGATGTGTGTGCAGAGCAGCTGAGCCCATGCTGACCCTCAGCTTCCTAGCTACAAATGTGTGCACCACTGCTGGCTTCCTTTGGCAGGGCTGCTCCTTGTCCTTCAGACTCAGGCTTCCCAGGCTAGTGCCTGACCTTAAAAATATTTGAGCTGGCACCTTGGCGATGAGATGGGAGCAAAAGCTTGCTGCTTTGGCTTGTGGTTGGTGTTGTGGAGGGGTTTGGGTTGGGGGGG
>VWYK01016845.1:2498-15783 GCA_013399775.1 Semnornis frantzii | reverse complement strand
TTTCTACCTCAAAAAAAAAACAAAAACAAAACAACCCACAAACAAAAAAACCCCCCAAAAACCAAAAAACACCCAAAACAATGAGAAAGCTGCAATGGAGTAGTGGTTTCACAGAATCAAAAAATTGAGACCAGCATCACTGGGTGTTTTCTTGTTGTGGTCCCATGCTGATACAATGTGGGTGATAGGACATGTTACTAAAAAAAAAAAGATGTGTGCAAGAATCCACATTTTGACCTGCTATAATCATGGATAAAGTAAAGGAGATCAGCTTTTTCACCCCCTTTTCCTTATGTCACTCTTGGTAGGACTGGGACATTGCATAGGGACATCTGGGACTGGTCTCCTTGCTTCCCTGCCAAAGGTGGAAGAGCCATAGTGACTGTACACAGTAGTAGGACAAGGAAGGCTCATTTGTGGTCCAGGGTGGATGGGTGCTGTGGAACATGAGTTTCTAGTGCAGGGCTTTCTTTCCTCCTCAAATCCCCTCCTTGGGACAGAGGCTGCTCTGTACAAAATTTGGCAAGGCTTTGGCTCCATCTCTGCAAGGGCTGTTTGCCTCCTGCCTGTAAAACAGGGATGGTTTGAAAACAGTACTTACCTGCCTCTGGGAGTGCTGTGAGCACCAGTAGCCTCTGTCCTTATTGTCACTGCGAAGCACTCTAAGTAGAAAGTGCCTGAGCTTCCTCTAGCCCACAGTGAAAAGCAAAAGAAAAAAAAGAATAAAAATGAATACAGAAGAGTGAGGTAATGCCAAATTGTTCAAGCTCCCTCCATTCTTCTGGCTTCTAAGAGGGCACCGTAAATTACAGGGTAAACAACTTTTGAAATGACATTTAAAAAGTGATGTGTCACTTGCCAGTGTCCCTTTTACTATGAAAAATCACAGCCACATAGGAAAAAAATGTAAATTTGCCATCGGGCAGATCTTCCCCTCACAGCATAATGCAGAATTTGATGAATAGAATGAATGAAACAACAGAGGATCCAAGCATTACACAACGGCTATAATTGTGCTAACCAGCTGTAGTCATCTGCTGCTTCCAAAAAAAGTTCAGAGCATTTTGACAGTGTCGCCTGTGCAGATTGGAAGGCTGCAGCAAAAATGTATTTCCATTTATTATTCAGAAAAAGATCTATTCCTCAGTGTCAGATTTTGCTTGGAAGGTGCCAAGACAGCAGAGAGGGAAGAACAGGATTACTTACAAAACTGGGGGCAAGGAAAAGAAAACAAACAAACAGAAAAAAATGAAATCAAATAAAAAAAGAAAAAAAAAAGAAAAAAAGAAAAAAAATTACAGTATCTCCTCCTGCAAAATAAGATTTTGGCTGAGAATACACTGCCAGATCCAGCTACACTGGTGCCCAACCTAATCCTGTGTCATCTTCTGAGAGCGATAGGAGCACCGTGCCCACCCAGGTCCCAGGAATACCCAAAGTGGAGGCTTTTTAGCTCATGGGAAGGTGTTTTGTCTGGCACAAAGACTGCCACTGGACTGCTATTTTGAAAGCGTTATGGTGTGACTGACTTGGCTGCTTGAGGCAAGGCTTTGGAATCACAGAGCCCAGCTTTGAGGCATCTGTGGACAACATGTGGTGAAAGCTGTGGCCTTGCAGCAGCTGGGCCACCTAACTCAGCTAATGGGAAAGACTGGAGAGAAATGTGGTGCTCCCAGTCCTGCTCTCTCCAGACCAGTGGTGTTCTACTGAGAGACGCCTGAGCCAACATGGAGGCCAGAAGCTTCCTGCAGGAAGTCTCTGCTATGTAAACTGTCCCTGAAGACACAGACCCTTGGCCACCAGTTGTGGGGCTGCTGCTTTCCTTGTAGCATTATTCAAATATATGCCCTGAGGGATTTTTCATGCTGGAGATACAACACAGTGTATTAGGAGGATGCTGTAGCTCCATAGGCATGGCATGACCTGGGAATGTAGACGAATCCTCTTCAGAAATAAAACTTCAGCATGACTTCAAATGGATGGTTTTTAAAGAAATGCCTTTTTTGATACATCCATGAACCATGGAGCTCTAGGAATGCTTTGGTGTGCTTGGTGTGCCAGCCAGATTCATTTAATTTGGAGGTGAGATAGACAGTTTTATCCAGCTTTTAGTACTTGGTTTTGTTTTTGGTCACGGATCATTTACTGAACCTGTTTTAAGTGGAATGGAGGGTGGTTTTTTTTTAAGCCAAGAGGGTTGGTTCTGGCTTGTTGCAAAACAGCAGCTTTCAACAGGATCCAAATCTATCTTCAGCTTTTCTGGGTAACTTTAAATGAGTACTTTAACTTGGGGATTTCTGTGCTGAGGAAGAAGGGAAGTTAACAACTCAGCACAGCACAGAAGTAGAACTGCCATGTGAGTATTTCTGATGTCTCGTGCCTCCCTTTCTGTACTTGCACAGCAAAAAGTGAAGCTGCTGTAGGTCACTCTGCACCTTATGAATTGTAATACTCCTGTTCTTCCCCAGATTTCAGCTCAGGTGCTACGCGCCCCTATTGCCATAGGCTGTGGGGATGGCATCTTAGTTCCAGAGATGTTTTCACTTTTTTCATTCACACTCCACACCCCCCTTTTATTTAAAGCAGAAAAACCTGAGTTTAGGGATTGCCTTCTTCCTTCACACAAATATTTTCATGGAAACTGTTCAGCCTGCTCATGTGAGTTAAGGTGAGTTAAGAGAGTAGGTATTACATGCAGCTGAAGTCCAAGGTTTTGAAAAGGCTGTTGCAAGCAAAAAATGGGAGGAGAAAAAAAAGAAGGGAAAATAAGAACGGAGCAAACACAGAGATCATACTCTGAAATAAAACCTCCTTAAAACACTGCTGGTGATAGTCCTGCTTCAAATCTAGCTAGATGACCTCTAGAGGTCCCTTGTAACCAAAATTTCTATGATTCCTGAGTCGTATACATTTCCTCAGCATTTCTTCTGGTGAGTTTACTTGCTAGTTCTCCTAGTGAAAGCCTAAAATTTGAAACTTCAGTCTCTTTTACGCCAGAGTATTCAAGCAGTGACTTGTCACTGGATAAGTCTAAAGGCAGATGTTTGGCTTCCTCTATTAAAGTGTCAGAAATGAAGAGGCTAAACCAGGAAAACTGTCTTTTGCCACCATCGGGTCTCAAGACTTTCTCAGAGTCATTTGGTATTCATCATGGTATTGCCATGCAGAAAGAAAGGTGTGGTGGGTATCCCAGTTATGCTTGGTCATTCTTAGCAAGGGTTGGGAGCAGAGGTGGGTAAGATGCGAGCGCAGGTTGGGCAGCAGAATTACACTGCCTTGCTTCAGCTCTTGGGTTGGATGGTAGAGCCAATTTGACAAAAGAACCACTGAACAGCAAGCAGCAAGGAAAATTAACTCAGTGTCCTTTAAAATATTTATAGCTACATCATAGAAAACTGAGATGACTTGGTCACCCAGCTGTTTACAAACAAGCTGTATTGGAGCAACAGCAAGTCACTCCAGTATTAATTTTCAAGTCATGTTTGGACTGGGATGGCTCTGACTTAGTTAGGAAGATTTGGACAGAGCAGATCATCTGGAGTTACCTCCATCTGGAGTTTCCACCCGCATTCCCAATGCTCTTCCTCCTCCTCCTCCTCCTCCATTCCATAAGATAAAGGCTTGAATATTGCCAGCTGTGAGAAGGTGTGAGCACCGTATGAAAAGTTTGCCTAAACAGTTTCTCCATCTTGCTGTCCAATCCAGCAGTAAATTATTACATTTAATATCTAACCTGGAATTTAAAAACATCAGAATACTTCAGCCTTGACCTCAGTTGACTGTGATGAGATCCTGGGTACTCACTTCCCTACCAGCTCACACTGCTTTAACAGCAATTTGGGAGCACTCATCACCGTGGCTTTCAGCTGCATCACACTCTTTCCCTTCCATGTACTTTTGTTCAGTTCAGACACAGAAGAGAGAAGCCAGAGCAAAGCAGTGCTGCAAGGTGGCATCTCTAGCATCACCAGAAGCAGGCTGGAAGCAGGGCTGCAGCACTCCATCAGGGATCTGAATTGCTCTGGATGAGACCAAGTCTGCATTTTCATCCCAGTTCACTGAGATGAGATCCTGTGTACTCACTTCCCTATCAGCTGGCACTGCTTTTACAGCAGTTTGGGAGCACTCACCACCGTGGCTTTCAGCTGCATCGCCCTCTTTCCCTTCCACGTACTTTTGTTCAGTTCAGACACACTCAGAAGAGAGAAGCCAGAGCAAAGCAGTGCTGCAAGGTGGCGTCTCTAGCCTCACTGGGAGCAGGGCTGCAGCACTCCATCAGGGATTTGAATTGCTCTGGATGAGACTGAGGCTGCATTTGCTGTAGTTGCTTTGGTTACTCACAGAGGCTCAGCTGAGCCTCACAGCCCCAGCATTCGCTCTCTGGAATTCGAATGGTTTATCTCACGCCCCAGCGGGGTCCGAATTAGTGTGCTGCACCAAGCCCCTGCTTATCGCGGCTCTGACATGGCTTCTCTAAGCAAATGTTTAGCCCTACTTGACTCGGGATGAGTGCTGTATTGATTATTAACTTTAAACAAACATCTGGTTTTCATTACGAATGGTAGCAGACCAGAGAGGGGTGCTGTACTGGGCGGTGCGGTCACTTAACAACCATCAGGGCTGGCTATAAAGAAAATTTAACATATCCTGTAATTACAGTCTGCACAGCACAGGGGGATTGGGGATCTGCAGATCTGATTTCAGAACAGAAGAAAATGTTTATTGTATCTGCTACGCACATTTATTTACTCAGTAGGAGCAGGGCTTTTGAAATATTGCCTGTGCAAGAGCTTGGTCCTGGCTTAAGAGAAGGACTTTCTTGTTGAAGCCAGGAAGCCCGAGCACCGCCGATGGTCAGGATGGCCTGCTTAATGCTTTTACAGGCTTTGGCATTTCAGGGGTTGTCGACTACGCAGATCTCTTCTCAAATATAAATAACATCTTCCCTCTGGCCCCACCAGCTCCGGCAAGTCCCAGCTCCTCCGGCCGCGAGGAAAAGCTGCAGCCTGGGAGGCTCCGCGGTGGCCCCACGGGGCACGACATAGGGGTGCTGAGGACATCGCCCCAAGAGCCGGTGGCCCAACCATCCCCGGCGTCTGAAGAGGGAGGGGACTTTAAAGGCTGTCCAAGGGTGGGCCTTGGCCCGTCCGCACACCGACGAACCCAGAAAGAGTGAGCTTGCAGCCGGCAGCCACATCCGTAGCCCTGCGTGCAGCATCAGTGCCCGGCTCCCAGGGAATTATCAGCCAAAGGGACGTTTTGGGGATGATGTAATGCTGAAACATGAGCTCCAGCTGAAAGGAGAGGGTAGGTGGAGTTTCTATGGAGCCAGACAGAGCTGGGATCTTCTCCCTCTCCCTTTTTCTCTTTTCTGGCTCATTCAGGCTGTCTCAATTAAAGCTCAACTGAATTAATCTTGCACTCTTAATGTCAGTTGCTATTTTTCTAATTCACCTCCACACTCTTAAAGACTATTTCTCCAAACAAAACGAGTCTGTTCTTCAATTTCAGGCTGTCAATTTCATGGGCTGCTGATACATTTATTAGGTGTGTAATTTGCTATTTTTAGGAGGCTGCGGGGGAGCAGCACCATTTTTTTCCCCCTTCTCTTTTGCATTTATAAACCTCTTACAGTTCCCTGTCCACTGAAAATATTTTTACTATTTAAAACATAGTATCAAAGCCCAAGTATCTCGTTCCAAATTCCTCCCTGGCGCAACTCTACTGACCTCTATTTCCCAAGAAGTGAATTTATTCTCTAATGTTCTTTTTTTATTTCTCTCTCACTCTTCTTTTTTTTTTTTTTTTTGGTAGACATGAACACTTCTTGGATGCAGGAAAGAAAGCATCCAAATGTATGGACTGATGATGTGATCACGAATGGCCCTCACCTACAGAACTGCTGTAGGAAAGACCTTTTTATAGCTAACCCTGTCCCTTAGCCTGTTTTCTTCAGTCACAAATGCCCACATACCACACATGGCACTCGTTCAAATGTTGGTGCCAGACTTTACTAATTTCAAGGCAGTTGCAAAGAATTCAGTACCAATTTGAGGCCAGTTCCTATGTGGTGTAAGGGGACTTACCTACGGTGGTGGGCTGTTTTTTTTTTTTTCCTGTTTTGTTTTGTTTTGTTTTTTCCTGTCTGGGACTCTGAAATTAAGAGCTAGGAGGAGTGGCCAGCAACTCTTGAGGGGACAAACTCTCTCTTGTACCATCTATGCTTAATCTAGGAGATTCACTACCCACCAAGGCTGGGCTGGGTGGTAGAGGCGTGAGAGGATTGCACTCGACCATTCAGACGGAGTGGTCACAGTGTATTTGTACAGGTCAAGAGGGCACCAGATCGCCAGATAGGTGATGGAGAACCAGTGGAGTGGTGCTAACACTCCACAGTTTGTAACTGAGAAAGGATGGTGGTATAGAGGAGAGAGAGAAGATGTTTGCACTTCCCTCAGTACATGATTTCTGGGGTAATGGAAGAACTTTGGCTAGAGCCTATACATAGGTCTTCAGTGAAAGGAACCAGGGGTAGATGATGACTTCTGGCATCTCTGCCTATCTGTATGCCTTTTCCAGCAGCTTGGGGAGATTTTCTGCCTTCTGACCCTCTCCAGAATATGGAGACTCTGGAGTGACTGTTCCAGTCGTGCACAGTTGCTGCTGCATACCTCCTGCAATCAACATTGCTAGAGATGCCTTGCAAAGAAGAGATGTGAGCATGACCTGTCTCAAATGGCTGGCAGGCATTAACAGGCATTTGCACCTCCTGTCCATGGGCACAGCTCATGCTGAAGCCAAACACTTTAGCCACATCTAGACAAGTCATTGTCTCTGGTTAGGCCACACCTTGAGTACCGTGTCCAGTTCTGGGCCCCTCAATTTAAGAAAGATCTTGAAGTGCTTGAACATGTCCAGAGAAGGGCACCAAGGCTGGTGAGGGGTCTGGAGCACAGCCCTGTGAGGAGAGGCTGAGCGAGCTGGGGGTGTGCAGCCTGGAGAAAAGGAGGCTCAGGGCAAACCTCATTGCTCTCTAAAAGTACCTGAAAGGAGTTTGTAGCCAGGTGGGAGTTGGTCTCATCTCCCAGGCACCCGGTGACAGAACAAGAGGACACAGGCTCAAACTGTGCCAGGGTAGGTTTAAGCTGGATGTTAGAAAGAAGTTCTTCACAGAGTGATTGGCATTGGAATGGGCTGCCCAGGGCGGTGGTGGAGCCCCCATCCCTGGAGGTGTTTAAAAGGAGGTTGGATGAGGCACTTAGTGCTATGGATTAGTTAATTAGGTGTTAGGTGATGGGCTGGACTCGATGATCTTGAAGGACTTTTCAAACCTGATTAATTCTGCAATTCTCTTGCCCTTCCTTCCTGTGCCCACACCTATGTGTGCACTCAAAATGTAATATAGCAGTGCTAAGGGGCTATATGAACAAGAATATGACTATGAAGACAGCTTTGAGATGGAGGTGAGCTAAAAGACCAGGATCAGGGTGTCACAGCACTAACTCATCTTACCTAGATGGCCAAAGGGCAGAGAGGACAGTGTCTACTGCCTTCATAGGCAGCAATAAATGACACAGAAATAAACAATGTGGGAAAGCAGAGCTCTAGGGCCAGACCTCCAAGCATAATTAGACACTTAATTTTCTTGTGGGCCTCCCACTGAAATCAGTGGGAGGTTAAATGTCGAAGCACCTAAATGCCTTTGGAGATCTGGACCATCACTTTCTCGTTATAAAATGCAAGAGATAAGCTGGCCTGTGCTGTCCACATGCCAGATGTGGCTGGATCTATTTGCACTCTCCTCTGTATCTGTGAACTGGAATTTCTCTAAGGTCTGATTCTCAGCATATCCCCTCAGCATGCTGGTCTGGTCTGGGCATGTTTGAGATGGTTTGTGGTTTGCTACTGCTACTGAGAGGATCTCAGGACTGTTGTACTGTCTGGGTTGCCATGTTGCAGGGTCAGACTGGAAATCTCTGCTGAGTATACAGTGACCTCAAAGTGGCAAAGCAAGTCAGAATCCAATGGCTCAACAAAGAGATGGGAATGGGATTTAAATGGAAATGCAAAGATTTTGCCAATTGCTCTAGAAATGTGTCTGAAAAGTTGCTTTGTGAGGATGAGTGAGGGGGGAGACCAAATACACGAGATGGCAGGGGCTAAAACCCTTTCTCTGCAAGGCTCTCCTTCCAAATAAACACCCAGACTTAATGAACAGCTGCTATCTCTGAAGATTTCCTAGGTATGCTCTGCTGTGCTTCTGCTGCCTCCTCTGTAGTCTTCAAGCATGCCCAGCCCAACAAATTAAGCAGCACAACTCATCCGTGCAGGCTCATCCAGAGGTTGTTACAACTAATCAAGTGGTAAGTGATGGACACCCCAGATAGTCTGCTGGTCTGCACAGCCCCATTTATCTTAATCAGGAGGAGCCGCTGGCCCTGGCCTGTCCTTCCCTGGGCTGCAGGCAAATGCCTACCACCCCTGCTTGCTGCATGGTGGGGGGCCTGGCTGGGAGGCCAAGAGCAACCTTGGCTGGTGGGGAGACACTTAGAGGGTCAGCCCCTCCTGACTGGGGAGGCTATGAGTGTGTCAGACCTCTGAACTGCAGATGCTGCGCTGGCTGGCCCCACTCTATCCCACTCTGTAGATACTAGGTTTGTGAACGCTTGTGCTGCGGTCAAGCATTTTGAGGGCTCTCTGATGAAGTTGCTCATGGAGTTTGGGCTAGCTGTCAACATTGCTGGCTTCTCCCTCCAAGCTGGAGGAGATGTGCTCTCACTGGGGGCAAAAGGTGGAGCCATGAGCCAGCTCATAGTGATAATGGGCATCAGCACTATAGAAAAAAGGCAAATTGAAAACAAACTATTTGATTAAAGACTCTTTCACAGCAAACACAGGTACCTGTTTTATATAAACAAATATATCCAAAGTCAGTCAAACTTGCAGAAGGTGGCAAAAGTCGTGATCTGTGTTGCTCCTCCTTATTTTCAATTGAGAAGGAAAATAAACTGTTGGTGGAAAATTCAGACAAAAAATGTTGAAACCCCTTGACCAACAATTGTTATTTTTTAACTGGCCCTGCAGATTACCCTGGTTTTGTGCTGCCAGAGGGGCTCCTTATCTTAGTCATAGACTTGGAGGCTGATGCAAACTCAAAACATCTTTTATCCTTTTACAAGAGGAAACCTCCATTCGATTTTGCCAACTGTTGGACTTGGGGATGCCACTGTACCTTCTGACCCCTGTCCATCCTTACAAATGACAACCAGTCGAATCAGTTACTTATTTTTGGCAAGATTTCTTTTCATGTGAACATTTGTACTGGTAAATAAAGCAGGGTAANAGAAAATGAGAATATTTGTGGCAAAGTTGGAAATGTTTAGGGTATTTTTTTTTTTTCTTTTTTTTTTTTTTTTTTTTTTTTTTCCCTCCACCACTGCTGAACATGTATTTAGGATAAATACAAAATTGCTGTAAAGGGAAATGAGTTGTTGTAGTTAAAACAAGTCTGAAAACATTGAATCATTGAATGTTGACATTTTAAAGAGAGCCTTTCAATAGCATTATTCAAAACCAATGTTCCTTTCAGATTTCCTTCAGTTTTATTGAAACTGATTGGGAACTACATGAAAAAAATCTTATGAAGGAAACAAAATACTGCCTTCGACTCAAACATTTTTTTTCTCCAACACAAAAAACCCTCAACCCAAACCCAACACATTTCAGGTCTGCTTCAAGCAGTCCTTCCCCCTTGTGCTCTCTTGGTTTTGTCAGTGAGCTCAAAGGTCAGCTTTTCCTTCTCTGGGCAAGCATCACTTTTCAACTGTTCTCCAACTCTAACCATCAGCCACGAGTATCTCAGCCTAATAGGTGCTTCAGCCTACCAGGATCAAAGCAGAGGAAGGATGAGCCCTCTGCAGCTCAGCACCCATGCTGGGCCCCCTTTCTGCTCCCTGTGCTGTGGCTGGTGCCCCTGTGGCTGGTGCCCCTGTGGCTGCTGCGGGCTTTCAAAGGCATGCTGCTGAGAGGACATGAGTGCTGCAGGTACATCTTTGCACGCTGGAAAGTTTTCGAGCGTGACTCTCTACTTTCTAAGAATGGTGTGGACATAATTACACAGAAGAGCGAGCAAGAGCTTTTGCAACTTCCCTGCCTGCTTTCAAAGTGCACGGCTGAGAGGGAAGTGACTGGTGGTGAGCCATATATAGGATCTTCAAAGAAGTAGGGAGGTATCAGTGGTGTTATGCCACACACATTATCACGCAGAAGCATCCTGTTCCAGCTGATGGGGCTAATTAAACTGTAAATGAGAGCCCTTGCAGGACAAGGCAAGGCAGATGAATTACTCAGATCCCTACAGAGCCCCTGCTGAGGGCACAGTGGTATTGCCTTAGAGAAATTCAACCTGCTGGAGGGTACTTTCAGTTGATAAAGTCCTTTTCCAGGCCAACTCTAGAGCCGGTGGGTGTTTTTTAAATGGTTGGATGGTTCTTTTTCTCATGAGCTTGACACATAGGGCCTGTCCTTCTCATCTCCACCTTGGGTGAGTGAGCAGCCTCCAGGGGCTTGGCAAAGTGCTTGAAGGTGACTGGCAAGGGCTCATCCCTGATGATGGGTACAGACACTTTGGAGACTGTATTATGTTCACAGTTGCCCTACTGAGATCCCTTCAGGCAAAGCATGAAAGATCGGCAAAGATCAGGGCCCCTGTCTACACCCACCCTGTCTCCAAGGCTGCCTGTGGTGCCTTCATCTGGAGCTGACACTGTCAACTGCACACATGGAGCTGGAGTCCTGGTGGACAATAGGTTATCCATGGGACAGCAATGTGCCCCTGTGGCTAAGAAAGACAATGGTTTCCCGAGGTGAATTAAGAAAAGTGTGGCCAACAGGTCAAGGGAGGTTCTCCTTTCCATCTAAGCTGCCCTAGTGAGACCACATCTGGAGTACTGCATTCAGTTCTGGACTCCCCAGTTCAAGAGGAATAGGGATATACTAGAGAGTGTTCAATGTAGGCTACAAGTTTGATGAAGGGACTGGAACATCTGTCTAATGAGGAAGGTTGAGAGACATGGGACTGTTTAGGCTGGCGAGGTCCAAGAGGAGAACTTATTAATGTTTGCAGATATCTGAAGGGTGAGTGTCAAGAAAAAGGGGTCAGGCTCTTTTCAATGGTGATAGCACAAGGGGCAACAGATACAAATTGGAACACAGAAGGATCCACCTCGACATGAAGAAGAGCTTCTTTGCTGTGAGGATGCTGGAGCACTGAGGCAGGCTGCTCAGAGAGATGGTGGAGAGGTTGGTGGAATCTCCTTCTTTGAAGACTTTCAAGACCCACTTTGAGGCGTTCCTGTGTGACCTACCTTAGCTGATCCTGCTTTGGCAGGGGGGTTTGGACTTGATGCTCTCTGGAGGTTCCTTCTAACACCTAATATTCTTTCTATGATTCTATGGACCACCACTGGAGCTGTGTCATCCACCTGCACCCATGTCCTTGGCATCAGCCCAACCACAGGGCTCTGCAGTGGGATCAGTGTTTGAGGATGATTTTGTGCTCCCCATCTGCCTGCCACTGGAGGGCAACTCCTTACAGGCTGCCATGCAGCCATGCCAGCAGTGAAGCCAGAGGTATGGGCTGAATCACCCATGATTAGTAGTTTATAAACCACACAGACCACAGCAGTCTGATTTCTCTTTATTGTGTACAGTTCCTTGGGAACCAAACGTCCTGCTTTTTTTATACAGTTTGCTCCAGACAAAGGTCCCTTCCCTTTTTCTAATCTTGCCTTGTTTTTCCTTCCCAAGGCTGGCATATCAATAATTCATCTCCCTTGTATCCAGGAGGTTTCTAAACAACAGGAAACTTCAGGGATGGAACAGAAACATAAAACATTCCTGCAGCCGTTTTGCCTTCTGCATGCTAAGAGAGACAGTCCTGCACCAACCAGCTTTGGGTTTTTTTGCTCAGCATCCTGGTTGAGCCCAGCTGTGATAAAACCTTATGACAACACATACTGTTCTGTTTATTGGGTAACAGGGCTGGAGCTGTGCTTTGAGTGCCACGTCTCATGTGGGAGATACATTTATGGGAGCTGGCAGCAGCAGCTAAATCTGAACTGGGGGAAAGTTAGCAAGAAAATTGCTGAGGGTAGTTGCAGAACTCATGAAGTCATGAGCATCCTAACCTTTGCTCCAGGTCTGTCTTTAGATAAGCAGAAAAATCTTCTTTCTGCCTTATTCTTTGTTAATGGCTTCTTATTTGCTAGTTGGTGGTATGCAGTATATCCTTCATGCAAGCGCTTTGTACCCTCTGGGTATTTGTGCCCTCTCTTTCTTTGTGCCCTCTCTTTCTTTGTGTCCTCTCTTTCTACTTCAGGACATACATTTTGTATCTCTGCTGTTGCCTCCATCTGCCCACAGGATGGATGTGGCAGACCTTTGAAGTACAATCAGAAGTGAGGAGGGCAGCACAGTGCTTTGGTCAGCACAAAGATGGGGGCTAAGATGCACCAGAAGAATTCAGTCACTCTTGCCACCTTCTGTGGCAAGAGTGTGAGAGCAGGTCAAGATCTAGTTCTGCTGTTAACTAATTTTGCAAAGCTTCTTAGATATCTGTGCCTCTCTTACTCCTCTGTCCCTTCTCTGCTTTGTCTCTGGATGTGAGGGAGCAGTGGACTGGTTTCTCATGGAAGCTGTGTAATGCTCAGCTGTGTTTGAGGGTCTCAGAGGGTATGTTTGTAAAGTGCTCAAGCTTTCCTGGCCTAGCTGCACCTCCTTGCTGCCAGGTCTGCCGCCACCTTGCAAGCACTGCAGCAATTCGTCTGCACCCTGACTTGACTGTACGCCTCAGCAACTGCAACTCTTATTTTTATTTTAAAAGATTTAAGAAAAAAATCCATCTCTCAGAACTTTAGTGAATACAGATTGTCACAGCTGAATTATTTTTCATTCTAAGAAACAGGATCACATTGCTCCCATCTCCTGTTGCCTTCCTATCCAGTGCTGAATTCAATTTAAAACCACTTTCCTGTCTTATAAAATCACTCAGGACTCTGTTTCACCTTCCCTCATTTCCTACCAGTGGGCTACTCTCCTCCTGGACCATATTTTGTCCCTTCCTTGGGAGAGTCCATGCTGTTCCACTCATGCCTGCTCCTTCTCTCTGCTTGGAGCCAAACATCTTGCCCTTCTAAATCCAATCTTTCCTCAAAGCCTTCATATTCTCCTTAGCTTACATTTGACGGTCTATAAAACATTTTTTATCCTGTGTATTTAAGCTCTT
>VWYK01016844.1:0-13645 GCA_013399775.1 Semnornis frantzii | reverse complement strand
GGGGGGGGCGGGAGGAAAATAACAAAAACAAACCCAAAAAAACCCAACTCCAAAACCCAGCAATTTCCTCAAACCTTTTAATTGAGTCTAAAAAGTATTTAAATGCTTGGCTGCTCAGCAATTGCTCACAAATTACCTCAGGAACCATGGAGACCTCCTCTTGTGGGACCAGTCATCGAGCGGTTCTGCCTCGTGATGCTCCCTGGATGCCCAAGTATATTACTCATCACTGGAGGATGCTTGTCCTAGCAAAGGTGATTTGAGACCAAAATCCAGAGCCAAAGTGAAAAGTGAGGAAAAGAGTAAGCAGGATCCCTGATGATGTAGGTGTGCCTCAGTTTCCCCATCTCAGAATCACAGAATCCCATTATGGCAGAGGTTCAAATGGACCTCTGGGGATCATTCAGCCCAACTCCCCTGCTAAAGCAGTGGAACCCACAGCAGGCTGCCCAGAATCACAGTATCTGGGTGGGTTTGGAATCTCTCCAGAGAAGGAGGCTCCACAACCTCTCTGGGCAACCTGCTCCACTGCTCTTCTGCCCTTACAATCAAGAAGTTTCTCGTGTTCCAATGGAACCTTCTTGCTTCCAGTTTGTGCCCACTGCCCCTTGTCTTCTCACTGAGCGCCACTGACAAGAGTCTGAGCCCATCCTCTTGGCCTCCACCTGTTACATAGTGAGAAGCATTGAGAAGATCCTCAAAGAATGAGTAATGAGGTGGATGGTAGAGGTGGGTCAGCTTAAATATTAATATTTGAAGCCAAGGAAAGCACTTTCTTAAGTATCTCATGCACATGTAGATATGGATATGGATCTCCTTCTCACATTTAAGCACAGCATGAAAGCAGCCAAGAAGGATCTTGCTTTGCACTAAAGGACTTTGTTCATGGCTTCATTGACTGAGAACCATCAAAATGTATGAAATCTAACAGGGGAAAAAATCATCTTTAAGTTGAAAAAAAATAAAGAAAGAAAAGACTCAATTACTTGATTTGACTTTCATGAGACACCATTTAAATTTTTAAATTTTTTTTAAGCTTCCACACAAAATGTCTAAAATTAGATCTAGAGAATTATTTTTCACTGGAAAAAGGTTGTTTGAAACCACGACTCTGTAACAGGGGACTTCTTGGCTTCCCAAAGACCTTAGGAAGATGGGTTTGATTTTTTTTTTCTCCTTCTCTTGCCTTGGCAAATGCTCAACTTGTTATTTAAAGAAAAAATTAAGAGGTTTTCTCAGGTCTGGCTAAGCCCAAGGTATAGATTTTGGGTTAAAATAAAAGCTTAGCCTGGGATTTTTCATGATGTGCTTTGACACAGCAGAGAAGCACCATAAAAGCAATCCCATCGCTGACACCATTCCCAGTGCTGATGGTCTCTGTCTGCCTCTCCCAGCAGCATTTCTGCCCCACAAAGAGCAGCCGAGGGCAAGATACCAGATTCTGGCCAAAACGTATTGCAACTAGGGAATCCTTGAGATCACAAAGACTGGGAATGAGAAGGAGAAGGTCACAAATAGAGGAGGATCCTATGGCTCTCTGAGCTGTAAAGTCCAGGGGAGAGAAGGAAAGATCTGCCCTGTAGTTGATGAAGCCTCTATGTGGGGTTGGACATTGAGACGATGGATGGCACAAAGATGATAAAGGGTCTAGAGCAGAAGTCTTGTGAGGAGCAGCTGAGAGCATTATGGCAAAACAGGGTTTTTGGGGTGCTGGAAATGTGTCTGCACCCACAGATTATATCACAATGGGGAAACTTGTGGTTAGGCCCCCACTAGGACTTTTCATCATTGTGCACCCCCCAAAAGAGCCTTGCATGCACGCTGGGTTGTGGAAGGTCACCACATGAGGCGGCAAACATGGGACAGCCCCAGCTGCCTGAGGGACAAAGTGTCACCATGGATCTGCTGAAGGTAGCTCCACGTCACTGCAGATCCACTGCACGTAGCTCCACAGGAGATAAATCCTCTGCCACCCTCCTTCAGGTCCTTGTGACCATGACAGGACAACTCCCAAGGCCAGGAGATGGGTTTTGTGCAACGTCAGGCACAGCTGGGGTCTGGTTTTAGCAGGGGACTTGCACAAGGGAAGAAATAATGCTGACAGAGGAATAGATTTGGAGGCCACAATGATGCACTGGAGTCCCAGCTGACCTTCTGCACAGCACCAGCTGGGTGAGGATGGCACACAGTGACTGGAAATACCCAGCTGCTCAGCTCCAGAGAGCTTCTAGAGGCTTTCCTGTACACACAAAGATGGACTGAAATATGTCAATCCTTTCATCTTCTCAGCCTGGAGAAGAGCAACCTCAGAAGGAATCTTCTCAGTGTTGATCATGGCTAAAGGGTAGGGGGCAAGAAAGTGGGGCCAGATTCTTTCAGTGGTGGCCAGTGACAGAGCAAGGAGTAATGGGCACAAACCAGAACCCAGAAGGTGTAAGCTAAATATAAGGAAAAGCTTCAACGCTTGGAGGATGGAAGAGCCCCGGAGCAGGCTGCCCAGAGAGGTTGTGGAGTCTCCTTCTCTGGGGACATTCCAAACTCACCTGGACATGGTGATCCTGGGCAATCTGCTGTGGGTGACTCTGTTCTATAGTAGAGGCATTGTACTGAATGCCCCACAGAGGTCCCTTTGAACCCTCACCATGCTGAGATTCTGTGATTCTTGAGTTCTGTGACTGACACTGAGTGGACCAAGAGCAATCTTTGGGGCATTTGATGTTTAAAGACATTTGTGAATCCAAACTTTTAAATCCCACTCTGAGAGCAGAGGACTTAGGAAGAAAATGAAGCTTTCATCTCATTTTCTCTTTTGCATTTGAAACTGCTGGGGGAATTAAAATCCAGAGGCTACATTTGCTGGTGATGCTGGATCTAAGCTCCTTACCTGTCAGCATTTCTGAACTAAAACCTGATCCCCATCTGCCTGCAGCCTGTGGAACTGTCCTGCAAGTGGCCACCACAGTGTCACATGTGATAAGTCCATGTGTGAGGACCTGGCAGAGTCCCAGAAGGGTGGGAGGAGATAATGTGCCACCTCTGCCCATGATACAAAACTGAGAGGAGTGGCTGACACCCTGTCTGGCTGTTCTGACATTCAGTGATATCTGCAGAGGCTGGAGAGTTGGGTGGAGAGTTCAACCAGGCCAAGTACAGAGTCTTGCATCAGGGGAGGAACAACACCACACACCAGTAATGGTCAAGGCTTGACCTGCTGGAAACCAGCCCCATGGAGAAAGATCTTGGGGTCCTGGTGGACAGTAAGTTAACCATGAGAAAGCAATGTGCCCTTGTGAGCAAGAAGGCCAAGAGTCTCCTGGGTTCATTAAGAAGAATGTGGTCAGCAAGTGAAGGGAGGTTCTCCTCCCGCTCTGATCTGCCCTGGTGAAGCCACACCTGGAGTACTGGGTCCAGTTCTAGGCTTCCCAGTTCAAGAGAGACAGAGACCTGCTGGAGAGAGTCCAGTGGAGACTATAAGGATGATTGAAGGACTGGAATATCTCTCTGATGAGGAAAGGCTGAAAGACCTGGGACTGTTTAGCCTGGAGAAAAGACAGAGAGGGGATCTGATCAGTGTTTACAAATACCTTAAGGATGGATGTCAAGAAGACAGAGCCAGTCTCTTTTCACTGGTGCACTGTGACAGGATGAGAGGCGATGGGCACAAACTGGAACCCAAGAAGTTTCACTTCAACATGAGGAAAATCCCTTTTACAGCAAGGCTGAAGTAGCCCTGAAGCAGACCAAGAACACAGAGATGACATGGCTGTCTTCCTTACCTCGACAGGACAGCTGGAGTCTGAACTTCAACCAAAAGCTGATTTGTTTAGTCTCTGGCTCCCTGAACCAAGACTAAGTTTCAGGTCTGGTTGATGGACAAGCCACCCACAGCTTCTGAGTACTTTTCCTCTTGAGGAAGGTGGAGAGCATATTTCCTTTGGCTGCAGTGACCATGAAGTGATGTTCAGGGAAGAGGATAAGACAAAAATCAGTATCAAAGCCCTGGACATCTAGAGAGAAGACCTAAGACTGTTTGGAATTATGCCATGGGATATGTTCTTGGGGGAAAAGAAGGGGGATTCACAACAGCTGGCTGCTTTACAAGGATCATTTCCTCGAAGCTCAAAAGGAGTTCATCCCAAGGTGTTGTCAAACAAAAGTCAAACTGGAAGTGTGCACAAGCAGTGTAAAAGAAAATACAGTTGGCCTGGACTCTACCTGCTCACCCCAAACCATCTCCAGCAAAATCCATCCCCACCTCACACCCCAGGGATGGAAAACTGCTCAAAGATACTCCCCTCCATATCTTCTTGCTCACCACCCCTCGTCCTACCCTGTTGCACCCATTAGAAGGTAACACAACACAAACTCACTACAGACAATAGGTATCAGGTGTCTGTCACCAAAATCCACCCCAAAAAATTCCCTGGATGGGGGCTGGAATTGGGAAACCTCATGTAGAAGTATGTGGCAGCAAGGGCGACCAAGCTAATAAAGCCACTCTTCTGGAAACCTCTGTTAGATATCAGTGAAGCTGTTTCCTGGCCAAGCCCTGCAACCTGTCATGTCATATTAATGGGCAGGATCATTTAAGCTTGGATAAAATCCACAACTTCATTTTTTTTTTCTTTCTTTGCTTTGTTTTGTTTTTGAGTGTTTGGGGTTTTTTCTTTTCTTTTTTTTTTTTTTTTTTTTTTTTTGTGTGNTTTTTTTTTTTTTTGGTGGTGGTACTTGTCATGGCTGCCTGTTCCAGATGATGAATGGTTCTGTTTCAAGCCGATCTGCTTCGTTTGAGCACTGTGGTGGTTTCAAGACTTCATGCAAAAGAGGAGCCCTTGGCCATTTTTCACTCGGAGAGATGAGCGACACAGGAATAAATTTTCCTGCTTAAAATTTGCTAGGACCAGGGTTTCTTGGTGAGGCAGCTTTGACAGGCTGTCACTTTGCTAGATGGTTGGTTCTTGGGAGTGTTCTGGGGCTTTTTATTGCTTTTTAAAAGATTTAAAGGAAACAAAACCCTGGTGCATTATGACATTAAGCAGGGTCGAGGTGTGTAGCTGACTCTATCCAGGCATCGCCGCCAAACACGCTGGGTCCTGATCCCACCTCTGCTCAGCATAAATCAGGAGAGGATCAGTGGCAAGTGCAGGAATCCCAGGGCTGTTAAGGCAAAAGGAGGTGAGGTCACAGCAGCACCAAATCTACGACTTACTTTTGGCTGGTAGACAAGCCAAGGTCGGCAATTTTCTGTCACAGGGAGAAGAAGAGATTTTTCCTGGTTGGATGAGGAATAGCAGCGATGTCTGATACAAATCCAACATGTGGAGATCCACTCTGGAATGGCAGCATACAACTGGATCTGGAGGTGTTTCATGGCATCGCTGAGCGGTGGGAGTTGGAAAGGACTTCTGGGGATCTTCTAATCCAACCCTTCTGCTGAAACAGGGTCACTCAGAACAGGTTGCACAGGCTAAAATCTGAGTGGGTTTGGAATCTCTTCAACCTCCACCACCTCCCTGGGTAGCCTGTTTCAGTGCCTGACCACTCTTTCAGGAAAGACATTTTTTCTAATATCCAATTTATACCTCCTCTGGTGCAACTTGAGGTCATTTAATCTCGGGCTAGATTAAGTCAAACACTAAGATAAAACCTAGAAAGAAGAGAGGAGACACATTCAGCTGCAGGTAAGACCTTAAGAGAGCTACTGTGTCCAGTTCTGAGCTCCTGAGTTCAAGAGAGACAGGGAACTGCTGGAAAAGTCCAACAGAGGGCCACAAAGATGATTAGGGGACTGGAGTCTCTCTCTTAGGAGGAGAGACTGAGAGACCTGAGGCTGTTTACTCTGGAGAAAAGCAGACCAAAAGGGGATCTGCCCAATGCTCAGCAAGGGAGGAGGTCATGAGGGTGAGACTGGGCTCTTTCAAGTGGTGCCCAGTGATAGGTCAAGGAACAATGGGCACAAACTGAAGCCCAGGAGATTCCATCTGCTCTGAGGGTCATGTAGCCCTGGTCCAGGCTGTCCAGAGAGGTTGTGGAGTCTCCTTCTCTGGAGGGCCTCCAAACTCACCTGGACATTGTGATCCTGAGCAACCTGCTGTGGATGACCCTGCTTTAGCAGTGGGGTTGAACTAGATGATCTCCAGAGGTCACTTCCAACCCCTACCGTATTGGGATTCTGGAATTCTAGGATTCTATGACTTTCAGTCTATGATTCTATGATTTGGGGTCAAAGGCAGCACTCAGCGAAGGGTAGAAACCATCAGCTATAGAAACAGAGTCAACCCATCTCGATCTCAGCAGGGATAACTCCAGAGCGGGGGAGAAAAGGGGATGGAGAATCAATTCCTCCAGTGAGGAGACCATCTTAGCCTCAGAGATGGGCACTGGGGGAACATGGCTTATAAATGCTGCATGGAGTTGGAGTCCTGCAGGGACAGAGATTGGTGTCACTTTAAAAAGTAAACATGGGCAGCCTAATGAATGAGTTATATCCCAGACGCTCCATTCCAGGAGAGGTATTTAACAGGCACTATTGGATTCTGCGCTATCTCTCTATCTGTAACCAGTGCATTATGACCATTAATGGATTTTTGAGGCTGGATTGATTTTTCATTAATTTGGTAAAAATCTTTTCCCTCTCCCATATAATTCTGTCTTAAAACGCTCCCCCTGACAGACCGATAAGTCACTCACCTCATAATGCAAGTCTGGCTCATAAATCTCAACCATCTGGTGAGGTGGGGTGTGGGGAGAGCAGAATGAGATTGGGGGAAGGAGGAGGGAAAGAGAGAACCTCCGTGGGTCTAGGATGGAGCTGCCAAGCAGCTTTCAGCACATGAGGAAAGGTCCATCAGTAATGGAGTGAGGATGGAGGGTGAGGCCATGTGGGAATGGAGGACTGTCAGTTCCCATGGTTTGTGAGGATTGATGGTGGTCTAGGTGGACAGCTTATTGCTCAAGCCTTGGTCTTGGGGGAATGAGGAGGGAAAGGGTCTAGGATGGAGCTGACAGGCAGTTTTCCTCACATGAGGAAAGGTACATGAGTGTGGAGTGAGGATGGAAGGTGGGGACATGTGGGCATGGTCATGGTGATTTGTGGGGTTTGATGGTCATCAGGGTGGACACCTTGTTGGCCCAAGTCTTGGTCTTTTTGTCTGCTTGTAGGACAGTGCTATGGTACACTAGGACACACTCAGGGTCCTCATGTGCTGGTGAACAGAACATGAACCATATGGTCCCAAAACTTTGCGTGCTGTGGAAGGTACTGTACAGGAGCGGAAGATCATAGAATCAAAGAATGGTCTGCGTTGAAAGGGACCTCTATAGGTCATCTACTCCAACGTCCACCTCTCCTCCCCCAGTCAGCAGGAGCATCCTCAACTAGATCAGGTTGCTCAGAGCCCTGTCCAACTTCACCTTGAATATCTCCAGGGAAGGGGCCTCAAACATCTTCCTAGGCAACCTGTTCCAGTCTTCCAGCACCCTCATAGTAAAGAACTTGTCCCTAATGTCCAATCTAAATCTGCTGTTCTCTAGTTTGAAGCCATTGTCCCTTGTCCTGTCACTATGTGACACTACCTTGTGTTTAGCCTGGGGCATCCTGGCTAAAGGCTCTGCAGGGCTGAGGGTCAGCAACAAAACAAAGCTGGTGAAGGGTCTAGAGAACAAGAATGGTACAGAGTGGCTGAGGGACCTGGGATTGTTCAGCCTGGAGAGATGGAGGCTGAGGGGGGACCTTCTGCCTCTCTACAGCTCCCTGAAAGGAGGGTGGAGTGAGGTAGGGGTTGGTCTGTTCTTCAAGAAACAAGCAATGGCATAAGAGGAAACAGCCTCAGGTTGTGCCGGAGGAGGTTCAGGTTGGACATGAGGAAAGATTTCTTCCACGAAAGGGTTGTCAAGGCCTAGACCAGGCTGTCCAGAGAAGTGCAGAGTGGCAAATGTTTCAAAGCCATTCAGAATTGATGCTGAGGGACATGTTTCAGTGGTGACCTGGCAGCTTTGGGCTAAAAATTAGACTTGCTGATCTTAAAGGCCTCTTCTGACCCAAACCATTCCATGATTCTATGACTCCCTGTTAGATAGACTCACACAGAAATGTACCTACACATCATCGTGCTCTGGGCAAGGCTTCAGAAACTCTTGCATGAGCGCAGCTGGAAGCCAGGACATCTTTGAGAGAAGTGAAGATGTTGCTGTGCTCTTCTGGATCTGTTGCCCCCGACGCGATCCCCCACAAATTACCATGGCTGCAGAAGGTGTCAGAGCCCCACTTTAACCAGGGCTATCGGATTTTGCTGCTGCTCCTGCTACGTCACCAGTGCATTATCACCATTAATGGATTTCTGAGGCCAGATTGATTTCTCATTAATTTGCCAACTCCCCCCCCCACCCCACCCCCCCCCCCCCAAAAAAGGGAAATCTTTCTTTCTTCTCCATCTCTTCATGATTTTATCTTTTGATATGCCCCTAGATAGGACAGCAGGACAACTCAGTGCTTTCCAATGCTGTTGGGTGGAACTCTCATGTTCAGAAATCTCCACTCTTCCAGATTGGAAACTCTGTGCTGACTCCACTTGTCAATGCTCCACTTCTCCACTCGTGGAGGCATATTGTGCCCTTTCTCTGCCTCCTTCACGACGTGGGTGCACAGATGTCCACCAACTCCACAGCTGCCCAGGTACCACCTGCCAGTCCTCACCCACGTGCACATATTCATTTCTAGTCCCGTCACTTGTTTTGCATAACCCATGAATCTTCAAAAGGGCAATCCTGCACCCCTCATGCCTTCACAAGCATGAATTCAGACTCTCTCCCAGTGAGCTGAGGTGCATTATTACAGGTGGCCTGTGGAAGGCCTGCCCATAATCATAAGAGAGAGGCGAGAGGAGAAGTAGGAGTGATGAGGCTCTCAGCTGCCTATACACTTCCATTCCCCAGACTGACCTTCATTTTTCTTGATCCAAAGGATGTCAAGAGGGTTCCCTAAAGGTTCTACAAAACCAGCCTTAGGAGGATGATCCGGATACTTTGAGGCAACCCAGATGATTCATGATACCCCTTATTTAAACAGATTCAGAGGAGACCACAAAAATGATGAGGTCTGGAAGTTCTCTGCTGTGAGGACAGGATGAGACAGTTGTGGCTGTTCAACCTGGAGAAGAGAATAATCCAGGAAGACCTTGTGCCCTTTTAGTGCTTAAATAGGCTGATAAGAAAGATGAGGACAGGACAAGGGGTGATGGTTTTAGACTAAAAGAGTGAGATTTATACTAGAGAGAAGGAAGAAATTTTACACTGAGGGGGGATGAGACATTGACCCAGGTTGCCCAGAAAGGTGACAGATGCCCTGTGACCTCAGGTTGCATCAAGGAAGGTTTAGGTTGGACATCAGGAAAAAAATCTTCACAGAAAGGATTGTCAAAGCCTAGACCAGGCTGTCCAGAGCAGTGGTGGAGTCCCCATCTCTGGAGGGATTGAAAAGCCCTGGAGATGTGGTGCTGAGGAGACACAGGTTAGTGGTGGACTTGGCAGTGTGGGTTTAATGGTTGGACTTGATGATCTTAAAAGTATTTTCCAACCAAAACAACTCTATAATTCTAATGTTTCCCAGGAAAAGCTTCTGCTTGCTTCTTGATTATCTCCCAATTGTTTATTAAAAACCATAGTTAATTAAGACTAACGAGCAAATAATCAATACTCAGGCAGGTCACCTAGGAATAGAGAAACCTCAATAAGCCCTTGGAGACCAGAGTGTTTACTGAGCAGACAATTACAAGGCTAATGACTCTCCATGCAATTTAAAATTAATAAGCTGTGATTGCATCCTGAGGAAACACAAAGAGATGAGCAGAATCCCACACTGAGGTGGGAAGGTGTTTTGGAAACAGGTTTTGACCTGCCATGAAGGCCCAGAACTCAAGATCTCCGTTAATTTGGCAATTAAAAGCCAAATTTGTATTTTATGGGGCTTTTGCTTGTTCGTTTATTTTGGTTTTGTTTCCTTTGTTTGTTTGTTTGTTTGTGGGTTGGTTTGGTTTGTGGGTTTTTTTTTTTTTTTTTGTTTTTGGTGGTTTGGTTTGTTTTTTTTTCAAATCATAGAATCCAAAGAAGCTGGAAGAGACCTGTGGTAACCACCAGTAACCTCCAGTCCAAGCCTCTGCTTAAAGCCTATGAACATTGAAGGTCAATCTCATTTCAAATCTAGAGCAGGATGCTCAGGGCCTTCTCCAGCTGAGGTCTGGATACATGTAAGGGTGGAGATCCCACACCTTCTGTGATTCCCTTTCCAACATCTGACCACCTTCACAAGCAAGTTTTTATCCAAATATCACATTACAATTTGCTCTACTGTAAAGGTCATCTATTACCTCTCCTCCCTGGATCTTCAAGACATATCTGAATTCAACTTCTCTTTAATCTCTCTGGAGAGTTTAGAGTTATTTCCTTGTGTTACTTAGTGTTCAGTCTTCTTTATTCTTCTGCTCATCCTCAGCATGTTTTTAAGTCATAGCTTCTCCAGATCACCCTTTGCTGGCTAATTAATCCAAATTCTTCTTGCTTACACCTTAAAGCCACGTCGTTTGTTCCCCAAGCCCTACTTCATCCTTCTGTTCCAGTTTAGTATGAGCTGTACCATAGTGACCTCAAGCAAACACTCTTTTTCTTGACCAATTCTGAGAACAGTCCCTGCTGTGGTTTATCTTACAGCCACCTTCACCTTCTTCTCATGGGTGCATGGTGTGACATCTCATAGCAGGAAGTCTGACTGACTTCAGTTTTCCCTTTTTTTCTTCTTCTTTTTTTTTTTTTTTTCCATGTTATCTTGTTGTGAGTCCATATCTGGATCATATTGTGCTCTGCATAACTGCATTGTGTCTCATTAATTTCTCTTTCTCTAATCTCTCTAGGTCATCTAGGACTTTTTTGGACATGGGGTTTTCCTCCTAGACTCTTATCAGCAGCAGCTTTCATCGGTGGACTCCTCCTCTTTGAAATGAGGTCATGCATGATATTATGAAATAGAAGTTGTTCCAAAGAAAGCTTTAAGGAGTTCCTCTTGCTCCCTTCAGCCTGATATTTCCCCTCTCAGTCGCTACTCTCTCACTGCCTACAACTTCTGCACCCATCTTATATCCTCATAGAGATCCTATCCTTCATCTCTAATTGTCCATGAGGTGCCACATCACATGCTTTGCTAAACCTGGACAGATGACACCTCCCACATTCTGCTTTTCCTGGAAAATCTGTTATCCAAGGAATATCTCAGGAGAGAAGGACACTACCTGTCTTTAATAAATCTATTTACTTTCGTCTCTCATTTGATCCACGTCTTCAATAAGTGGTGGCTCAATGCCCCTGAGACCAGGCTAAGAGCCCTCTAATTGCCCTCCTAAGCCAGCAGTCACATCTGCCAGTCTCCAATCAAACGGTTTTACTCACTATCTTGCTACTCAGCTTCTGCTTCCTATTTTCAGCTCTTTCAGGATTCTGGCTGGACAATAGTCAATGCTAACATCCGTTAGGTGTACAGGTAGAGCTTCACATGGGTTTGTGGGAGTGGTGTCTCTCCTGGACTTAGTGGAAGACATGACCTCAACACCTAAATGGCTTTCTCTGGCTTTCCTTAGGCTGCCTGGAAGAGGGACTCTGGAAATTACTGAAAATGCTGGTGGCTTTCTTCACATAGAGAAGAATGTGACATCTGCACAGATCAGAGAAGAGATCTAAACTCCTTGTGGAGAAGATAGTCCTGGGACCTGCCATGTGCCCCATCTGGAGGAGCCCAGCGTAAGTAGAGAAGCTGCTTTTTGGTAGCTGTGCTATAATTGGCTGTGCTGGCTGGTGGCACTGTCTGTGAGCATTGCTGCCAGCCCTGCCATTGCTATTCATCTTCAGTGCCCCTGCCTGCACCGAATGGAGACGGATGAGTTGTAGACAAGGCCTTCTTGTGTGGGCTTCCTGCTGCATTTATCCTTGCCTCTTTGCTGGTGTGGCTTTGCATGATTTCTGATTCCATAGGGTGATACCTGTTGCTATCACATGTCAAAAACTGATAATGATGAGGGGCAGAAAATACAAACCCCAAACAAGCTGAGCTTCCCTGAGGCACATCCCCTAGGTAAGAGGCCATCAAAGGAGGCATCAGTGACATGTTTGTGTTGCCTGCATATGGCAGAGCACCTTCATGTCTCCCTTTTCCTTCTCACAGACAGCTCATTAAAGCTGAAAACACTGAAGAGTGATCAGCCACGGAGTCAGGAAGCTCTCAATCAGTCCTCTGAGCCTGGCTTTGATCAGTAGAAACCAAAGGTCTGTCTGTGAGAAGGCTGTTTTCTAGTTGAGTTCTGGTTACCTGGAAATAAAGCCTGTTATGCCTGGAAAACAGGGCTGGGATGGGCATTGTAGGGTCACAATTTCTCCTTAGAGTAGGAGTAGCAAGACCCATGTTGCTCTTGAGAGGTGTTTCACTCGACCTAGTCTTGAACTCTTCCAGTGTTTGAGTTCCTCCTCCTCAGACATTGCTTCACTCTTTCCAGTTAGAGAACTTTGCCTAATGTCTAGACTAAGTCTTTCTTGCTGCATCATCTTCCAAGCCTGCCCACCAGGGACAGAGAGAGCAAACTATTCCCTCCCTCTTGCTGTTTTGTTTACTTGATTTGAAGACAATCTTGATTTGAAGTCCATCTTGATTCTCTAAGCCCTAATTCATGTAGCCTATTTCTTTTAGTTCCTGTGCTGCAGCCCCCTGATCATCCTGGCTGCTTATCTCTGAACTTATCACTGAACTTTGCCCCAGACTGGGAACTCCATAAGTATCTTCATTAGCTGGGTGTTTCCTACAGGTGTCCCCACATTATCTGGTGTCAGTTGATGCTAGAGATGGGAAGATTAGTACTGGTATGAGGGAGCTGAACACATGTGCAGAAACGTTCACGTAAAGAAGAAAAACTTTCTGCTCTTTGCACTTTTCTTATTCCAAGCATAAATATGCAATTTCAATGTCCAGATTCACAGACTGACAGAATGTTAGGGGCTAGAAAGGACCTCAAAAGATCATCTAGCCCAACCCACCTGCCAGAACAGGGTCAATTTTTTTTTTTTTTACAGTCCAGTTGTTTTTCTTTTTTTATTATTCCACTTCTCCCCTCCTTCCTTCCTCCTTTTCTCTCCGTCTCCTTCCTTCCTATCTCTTTCATTTCCATCTTCCTACTTTCCTCTCCATCTCCTTCCTTTTCCCCCATCTTCCTCTTTTCATCTTCATCCTTTCATCACCACCTTCCTTTTTCCACTATATCTGTCCCTTTCCCACCTCACACTCCATTTCCCCCTTTTTTCCCCCAAACCCAGAGCACCTGGGTGCTGTTGGAATCTCCTCCCATCTCAGGTGTGACCACTTTGCCCTCCCTACCCACTGCCTTTTATAGTAGGCGCTAGGAAGGGCAGAAGCCCTAAGCTTGCCCAACTGGGCAGAGGGATCCTCNCTTGCCCAACTGGGCAGAGGGATCCTCCTTCCATCACCACTGGTGAGTCCCCATGGTGCACACTGGGTGAATGGTGGAAGGGATCTAAAGGCTGGGGGGGCCTGGTGGCCCTCCCAGTTAGGTAGGATAGAGAATCAATGGTTGTTCTAACATCATCCATGGGTGCT
>VWYK01016839.1:1768-17276 GCA_013399775.1 Semnornis frantzii | reverse complement strand
GAGGGTTAACCCTTTACAGGTGGGAAGCCAGCAGGTACCAGAACACCCAAGATGCTTGTTACTGGGGGTAGATACTCATAGAATCATGTCCTGCATCAGGGGAGAAGGGGCTCTCAAAGGTCACCTTGTCCAACCCCCCTGCAGTCAGCATGGACACCTCCAGCTAGAGCAGGTTGCTCCATGCCCCATCAAGCCTGACCCTGANCACCTCCAGCTAGAGCAGGTTGCTCCATGCCCCATCAAGCCTGACCCTGAACATCTCCAGGGATGGGGCCTCAACCACATCTCTGGACAACCTCTTCCAGTATTTCTCTACCCTTACTGTAAAGAACTTCCTCCTAATGTCCAACCTACATCTACCCTGCTATAGTTTAAAATCATTGTCCCCTGTCCTGTCACTCCAAGCCCTTCTAAATAGTTCCTCCTCACCCTTCCTTTAGGGCCCCTCCAGATATTGAAAAACTGGTCTAAGGTCTCCCCACAGCCTTCTCTTATCCAGGCTGAATAGCCCCAGTTCTCTCAGCCTGTCCTCATAGCAGAGGTGCTTCAGCCTTCTGAGCATCTTTGTGGCCCTCCTTTAGACCTGCTCCAGCAGGTCCATGTCTTTGTGTTGGTGTTCTCATAGCTGAACACACCACTCCAGGTGGGTTCTCACCTGCAGACTCCCCTCTCTGGATCTGCTGGCCATGCTTCTTTTGGTGCAGCCCAGGATGTCACTGACCTTCTGGGCTGCAAGTGTCCATTCCTTTTGTTTTCTATCTGCTTCTCTTCACATATTGTATGCTTTGGACAAACTGATGCTGCAGTTGAGCAGAGCACTGAGGCCCTTGTCCTGCACAGTGGAAAGTGGTCACTTGGTAAATGTATACTCAGATTCCATTAATTGCTTTGCTAAATAGGTGATCTATGGAGGTCCCTCCCAAGCCCTAATAGCCTTTGATCCTGTAAGTAGGTTGATTTTGACAGCTGGCACCAAGATTACTTGTGGGATTAACTCATTGTGCCAAACATTGCTTTCATTTTTTTGAAAGACAGAAGTTCCTCTAGATGAGGAATAATTAATGGGATTCTTCCTTTGAATGGGCACTTGCATGTGCATGAACTCTACCTCTCCTCCACTGTGCTGAGAGCCATGGCACTGGAAGGAATCATAGAATTGTTTTGGTTGGAAGAGACCTCTAAGATCATTAAGTCCAGCCATCAGTGTAACATCACCATGGCCATGACACCACATCTTGAAGTGCCATGGCCACAGGTTTCTTGAACACCTCCAGGGATGGAGGAGCTTCCTGGGCACCCTTGCCAATCACCTCTAAGTCAGTAAGAGCCATGGATTCTTATTTCTTGCCGTTTTGGTTCTTCTCAAACCCATTGGCTATGCTCTCCACCATCCCTCTGGGCACCCAAGCCCTACCCCTGCCTCTTGCTGCATCAGCCTGTGTGCTGCCAGGTTCTTGAAGCTTCCATTTTGAACAGGTGCCATCAGAGGAGTCAGCTTCAAAGGCTGGCAGTGGCTCCTTTGCCTCTGCAGGCAGTTGCACCAACGCTTCAAAAGCTGCTGTCAGTTGAAGCCATTGCTGCCCTTCAAAAGGTAGAAAATCCTTCTGCAGCAGCCCAGGCTGTGTTTACAGACCTTGGGGCAGGTGTGGTATTTCACAGTTGCATGAACATGGTTCAAATAAACAGTATCTGTGCTTCTCCTTAAGCAAATAACAGAAATGAAGTCAGTTTGCATTCTGAAGCAACAGTCAGCAGGGAGGTTTCCAGTACTGACCACTGTGGAGTCAGGATGGGCCTGGATGGGCAGCTGGTGCTTGCTGATGCACTTGGCATGCTGGATGCCTGTCTGGGTGCACTGGGAGCAGCCAGTAGGTGAAGTTTAAGACTGTAGTGGGTGTGACCTCTGTATGGAGCTGTAGCTCCTGAGGCACGCATCACAGGGTGGTTTTGTTTTTGTCTTGCAGACCCCAAATGGATTATTGCTGACCCCAAGTCCACTGCTATCTAGCATTCATTTCTGGAGCAGCCTCAGTCCTGTTGCTCCTCTGAGTCCTGCCAGGCTGCAGGGACCAAACACTCTGTTCCAGGTAGGTCTTTCCAATGTACAGATTTAATTTCTGAAAGCACACACATGGGAAGAGACATCAAGGGAGCACTTCCTCACCTCAGTCTGGAGCTTTGCAAATTGGTTTACTAGGCTGAACAGGCACTTTTAAAGCCTGCTTACTTGTACCCTCTTTAAACCCTTGGCAGCAGAGTCAGACCCTACAGGGCAAAGCCTGCTGTAGCAAGCACACACATGTTGTACTAAGGAACCAGAAATAAATACTGGAGCCTACTGAAAGTAGGTAACTGAGCCCTCAGAGCTCCAGGAAGAGGGTGCAGAGCAGTCAGGAAGCAGCCAGGTGGCACATGAACTCTGGGCAAACCAAGACCAGTCTGGGTCTCACACAGGAGGTGAGTGTAGGTTTCTCTTCTGTATCCACAATAAGGGCACAGTGAACCTGAAGGCTCCATGTCCAGCTCTGCAAATTAACCACCTCACATCATACCTCTGAGCATAACCTCTGCCTGTGTAACAGCATAAAGGTGGCATTGTTCCCTCTCTCCCATGGGTTCTGGGAGGGGAAAAAAAAAAAATCTCAGAGCTTTATAGAGCTGTGATAAAAATGCAAAAGTTGAGTGAACTGTGATGGCCACAGCACCCAGCTGCAGCCTCCAGGCTTTGGAGGAGCATGGTGGAGATGGTATTAGCAGCTCCAGCTGTAGCGGCTGCCAAGCAGCTGATCCAGTGAGTCACAGAAGAAATTGTGCTGATCAGCTGCTTGGCAAGAAGCACAAGAAGCTGGTAGCCATCTGAGCAGCTGAAGGATGCAGGAACACCCCTGGAATAAACTCCCTGACTGCTGTGAAGGGCCAACACTAAGAGGGTTTAGTCTGTGAGCCTCCATGGAGACTGCCTAACTCCAAGGCTGGGCTTTAGCTGGAGTGCTGTGCTCAGGTGTGGCCCTCATTGGGGCACTAAGGCCTTGTACCTCCAGTGGGGAGCCCTGCACCTCCTTCTTTGTGTTCCAGATACGCTCATTTAGCGCAGAATTAGAGAATCCCCTGGCTGGAAAAGACCTTAAGGTCATCAAGTCCAGCCATAACCTAACATCACCCCATGCACAACTGTTAGAGCACCTCCCTAAGCTCCTCACCCAGATGTCTTTTAAACACCTCCAGGGATGGGGACTCCACTTCCCTGGGCAGCCTGTTCCAGTGCCAAATGGCCCTTCTGGTGAAGTTTTTCCTGATATCTGAACTAAACCTCCCCTGGTGCAACTCAAGGCCATTTGCTCTTGTCCTATCACTTGTTACCTGGGAGAAGAGAGCAGCCCCCACCTCGCTCTAACCTTTTAGGGAGTTGTAGAGAGCAATGAGGTCTTTCCTCAGCCTCCTCTTTTCTCAACAGGCTGACCAATCCCAGCTTCCTCAGCCTCTCCTCACAGGACTTATGTTTAAGACCTCTCACCAGCCTCATTGGCCTTCTCTGGACACACTCCAGAGTTATCCTTCATGGACCTTGGATTTGCACAGATGGTTAAAAGCAGCCAGAGACTGCACTGGAGAGGCCTGCACTGGCCTGGGATGAGCTTATACAGACATAGGCTGGCCACTCCCTGTGGAAACAGAGCCAGGAGTGACCTTCTCCCTTCTGAGAGCCTCAAACAATGTTTGATTCAGGCAAAGGCCACAATGAGGAGTCTGTAGAGCATGAAGCTTTAACAGCAAACAGGAAGCAAACAGCTGAGGCCTCCCCAGCCCCACCACGAACTGCTGGGCCAGGCCACGCAGGCATCAGGGCAGAGCTCTCCCTGAGCTGCCTGCACAAGCCAGCCTATGCTCCATGGTGGGGGATGGAGAAAGGAGCTGGAGCTGATTCACAAACTGCTCTTGCTCCCTCTCCATGGGCTGAAGGTGGATGTCTGCTCCACTGTTAATCTCCATGGGAAAGCAGGAGGATCTCTGCTCCAATGTACCTCACCCCCTTCCTCACTGACTTTAGTGTCCACATAGTTCTCCATCTTGCATCCCACTGGAGGTTTTCTAGCAAAGTCTTTTTCTCCCCCCCCAAATGGTTAATCAACCACCATGGTTGATTAGCTTTGCTTTGGCCAGCATCAAGGCCAACTTGGAGCCAAGGAAACTTCTATCAGCTTGGCAAAGGAGCCACCTCTGTAGCATCTCCCCTGTTACCAAAACCCTGCCACACAAACTCAACACACAGCTGTAAATGCTTGAAGAACTGTAAGAATATCCCACAGGAGGCCAAAGGCAGCAAAACAGCTTGGAGGTTATATTCTGTCCCTTAAGAAGGGCAGAGAAAGAGAACAAAGGAAACGATACAGGTTTAGCAGGCTGTGGAGGGGTCTTTCCTGCTCATCCCAAAGAAGACACCCTCTGTCCCCATACACTGACTAGAATCTCATACCTGAGAAAGAAGCAGCAGCCTCTTAATACTAGAGAAGACTAACAGAGATGGTATTCTCTGAGGACTGTGAATAGCCACATTGCATTTTCTCCTTTTCAGTCTCCCTTCAAGGCTCCAACCCATCTGCAGTAGGTTTCTGTAAAGAACTATGACTCATCAGGCAATGTGTGGCCATGGCATTTTGGGACATGGTTTAATAGCCATGGTGGTGTTGTGGTGAAGGTTGAGCTTAATGATCTTAGAGGGCTTTTTCAACCAAAGCAATTCTGTGACAATACAATACTACTCCCCCAAGAGCTTCCAGTTAGCCCAAACACTTAAGCTCATCATGAATGAGCAGGAAGAAACAGCTAACCACAGAGGAGCTCAATCGAAGTAAGGAGGCTCAGCCAGCACCCATGGGTAACATTAGGACAACAATCAAGCCTAACCCTGCCTAGCCGGGGGGCCACCAGGCCCCCCGGCCTTTGATTCCCCTCCACCATTCACCAGTGTGCACCATGGACACTCCCCTCTGGGAGCAGGAGGAGGATCCTCTGCCCATCGGGGCAAGCTTGGGGCTGCCTTCCCTGGGGCTGATTAAATAGGGGAGTGGGCAGGGAGGGCAAAGTGACCACACCTGGGGTGGGAGGAGACTCCAACAGAACCCAGGTGCTGTGGGTTTGGGGGATAAATGGGGAAAATACAGTGTAGGGTGGGATAGAGGAGGTGGTGCTGAGAGAAGGGAGGTAGAGAGGAAAAGGATGGAGAAGAAAAGAGGAAGATGGAGGAAAAGAGAGAGGAAAGAAGAAGATGGGGAGAAAAGGGAGGAATGGAAAAGGAAAGGAGGGAGATGGGGGAAACAGGAGTTGGAAAGGAAAGGTGAGAAATGGGGGAGAAGTGGGATGAAAAAAGAAAACTGGACTGTATTAAAATAAAAAGAAAAAAAGGTGCTTCTGCTCTGGCAGAAGGTCATTTGAGGTCTCATCCAGTCCCAGATATTCTGTGATTCTGTGTGATTCACATTGAGAGTCGAAAGAACATTTGGTCATTGAAGGAATCACAAGCCTGACAGCAATCAGAGGCCAGAGCACTCTGCAGCTGCCTCTGCACCCTTGCCTACTGGTTTGTGTGCAGCAGCAGTCAGGTTCCATAGTTCTTTCAGGTGTGTGCTGCTTTTCACTATGCTTGGCACTGCCCACAGATCTGTTGTACTATCTTTGTACAGTGCAAGGACCAGGGTGGGAGCCACGTCTGTGCCTGTGGTTCCACTAACCCCAGACAGTGAACCCAGCTTCAGTGAAGCTCAGTTCTTCCTTTAATGGACCAGGAGTAGCTTGTTCTGGCAGTGCTAGACACAGCTGCATGCCATAGTTTTGGTTCCTGTTGGACAAAATAGATGCAGACAGGCTGGAAAGTGTCCAGAGAAGGGCCATGAAAACTATCAGAGGATTGGCAGCCTAAAGACAAGAAGGCTTAGGGGAGACCTTATTACTATGGACCAGGACATAAAGGATGGAAACTCCCTTTTTACAAGGAGTCCCATGGAGAAGACAGGAGGTGATGGGGACAGGTTACTGCTGGGGAGATTCCCACCAGATTCCAGAAGAAGACACTTCCCCCTGAGAACAGTCAGACATTGGAATCACCTCCAAGGGAAGTGCTGGATTCCCTACACTAGGCACTTTTAAGACTCAGCTCAGCAGGGTGCTGGGCCAGCTTGTTTCAGCTACACCATCAGCTAGAAAGGTTGGAGCAGACCATCCTTGGGGTCCCTTCCAACCTGGCATATTTTATGTCAAAGTTCACCTATATGCATTTATATCACCCTGGGAAAGTGAACACTACAGAGCAATCTTTGCCATCCATTCTGCTTCCAAAAACGTTTTTCACTCTACAAATAGTAATTAAACTCCTGGCTCTTCATCTGCCCTTCATAAAAGCTAAGCAGGAAAGAGCTCTGCAGAAGAGAAAGTGCAGATGCAGGCTTAGGGCAGCCCTGCACCCCTAGTGCTCTGCAGCAGCCTGGCTGGAAGTTGCCTGCAGTGACATGTATTGACTAGTTCTTAGCAGCTGACCTAAGGAAAAGCCAAGCAAGTGGGTGGAATGAACTTGCTGCAGCATGAGGTGGGAATTATCCCAGTGGGAGATACTGATCTGGCCTCCAGGCCTGGCTCCATGAGCCACGCTGGCTTTCTGTTGGCTTGAGAGAGACAGAGCTGAGGCACAGAGCTCCTGACTTCATGTCCCATATCAGATCAGGCCTTCCCCAGGCAGCTGTGCTGGCAGCAACCTCAGCACGTGCATGTAAGCTCCCTGTAACAGGATTCCTTTCCCACTAGGATGTGATTTAATGATCCCTGCCCTCCAGAGCTGACGAGCATGATGAGCAGCACAGCTCAGCAAAGTGCTGCAGAGGGCTGGCACCAACAGCCAGTAACAAACTGACACATCCCTGAGGTCTGAGAGGCCTGGGGAAGAGGAGAGGGGACCTGAGCAATGTGTATAAATATCTGAGGAGTAGGTGTCAGCATGAAGGTGCCAGGCACTTTGTGGTGGTGCCCAGTGATGGAACGAGGAGCAGTGGGTACAAGCTGGAACACAGGAGGTTCCACCTCAACACAAGGAGAAACTTCTCTGCCGTGAGGGTGCTGGAGCTCTGGAACAAGCTGCCCAGAGAGGTTGTGGAGTCTCTTCTCTGCAGACATTCAAAACCCACTTGGGTGTGTTCCTGTGTGACCTGCCCTAGGTGACTCTGCCTTGGCACAGGGGTTTGACTGGATGATCTCCAACCCCTACCATTTTGTGACTCAGTGAAATTCACACAATCACAGACTGTCAGGGGCTGGAAGGGACCTCTGAAGCTCGTCCAGTCCAACCTCCCTGCCACAGCAGGATCACCTATACCAGATCACACAGGAACACATCCAGGCAGGTTTTGAATATCTCCAGAGAGGAAGACTCCACAACACCCCTGGGCAGCCTGTTCCAGTGTTCTGTCCCCCTCACAGGGAAAAAAATTCTCCTCATGTTTAAATGAAACTTCCTATGCCTCAACTCCCACTCAGGGCCCCTTGACCTGGCATTGGGCATCACCCAGCAGAGCCTGGCTCCAGCCTCCTGGCACTCACCTTTACATATTGATAAACATTGATAAGGTCACCTCTCAGTCTCCTCCAGGAATTCTCCAGGTTTCACCCTCCAGTTGCTATTCCTGGTGGCTGCTGCAGGCATTTTGTGTGCATCTTACTGTATAGAAAGAACCACTCTCAAAACCACCTGGAGTGGGTTGCCAATGCTAAATGCTTCTGCTTCTGGGCTAAATGCTTTGAGATGAGAGAGTAAATTTTTCACCTTTTGGCCTCTTCCAGTTTCCAACTCTGCTAAATGGCCACATACCAGTACCACTCCCCAGTCTGGATGGAGCCTCTTCTCCAGTACTGCTTTCTCCCAACGCTCAGAAATCCTGATGGTGCCTCCTCACGCCAAGGACTTATTGGTGGATTTAACACTTCATTCCTTTTTTTTTTTTTCCCCTGTGTCATGAGAAGGACATTGTGAAACCCTCTTATTACATTTTGGTTTGCACTTTTTCATTACTTGGATAATCTTTTTTTTTTTTTTTTTATTAGCCTTTTATTATTATTTTTAAAACAGTGTTTATATATAAAAATATATATAAAAGCTGTTTTGCATTAAATGAATTATTTTTTCCCCTCCTTTTTTAATATCCTAGCTCTCAAGTGTTGAACACTTCTGTTGTCGATGAAGTACTTAATGGATTGCAACAATGTATCTAATGAGGATGTGAAGCTTCCTTTTTTTTTTGTTTTTTTAAGCTTTTTTTTGTTTGTTTGTTTGTTTGGGTTTGTTTTCCCCTCCCCTGCCTATTATGCATTGTGCTTGTGGAAACTATAACCGGCTGTGCCTTCTTTTGCATAATGTCATGTAAATGATTTATATATTTTCTAGTATTAAGATAAAAGAGTTGAAAGGACAAAAGTATTGACCAGCCCTAGGGTAGTATTTCAGTATTTCCTCCAGGGATAGGCCATATGAAGCAGCATATTCATGTAACTTTGTATTAAGTGCTTTCCAGTTGTGTAAAATTAGCCTTCTGATGTTTTGTTTTTTTTCTTTGCTGAAGTGAAATGCAGGAGATGCATGGAGGAGTAACAAAGCCACCTTGAGTTCCTCTGTTTGAGTTGCAACAGGGAGGAACTTGGGCTGTGTATATTCATGAGACCTTCCCAGCATTTGAGAATGCTTCTGTAGGAAAGGAGATGTTGCTCAGAATGTCTTTGGCCTATATTTCTCACGACCTGTCAACATGACAGCTGGAAAAAAAAAAGAAAACCAAACAAACCTGCAGGTAATCTCTGTCCTCCCAGGGAATGAGGATCATTCCTGAGAGAGAATTTCCAGGTGCTTTGTTCAGTCGTGCCAAGTGCCTTCTACTATTTCCCTGGGAAGATCTTCCTAGCTCCTAAAGCTCAGAGGGTCACACTGCCCCTTCCCCCAACGCTGGAGGACTGTGCCTGAATGCCTCGCGCAGAGGCAGACTGCGCGTGTGGGATGGCTGCCTGTGAACACCTGAATCCTGGATTAAAAACCAGTACTGTGTTACCAGATTCTTGCAACTCACTCACTGGGCATGTCCTCTACCTGGAGGTGATGTCTTAGTCATCTAAACGTCAGGTTAGGCTTAGGCTAGACTCCCTGGCACCACAGATTCTAATCTTGGCAGGGCCGATGCAAATCGGCAGTGTTCTGAGGTGGCCAAATGGGTTGAATGCAGCTTTACTGTGTAGGTTTTCCAGGTGAGGCCTTCAAAAAAAAAAACAAAAAAACAAACCAAAATAAGAATCCTGTTTGCTACAGGTCACATTAGAGCTTCTACTTTGCTTTCTGGCCAAGCAGCTGGCCAGAAGTCCGTTCTCTTTGAAGTGGATGCAGCGAGTTGTCTGCTGCTTTTCCGCCTGGCTGCGTTTCAGCGATGATGTGTGTGTGTGGTTCATTGTAAAGTGCTCTTGGATCCTTCGACCTGAAAGGTGCTAAATAAACATTTTATTAATGCGGTTCTGATGTTGAAAAGCCATTTCTGGGGGGCAGAGGGAGGCTGACGAAAGACAGCAGGGGTTTTTTGCCTTGGGCTCCTGGGTTGCGCAACCGCAAGAGACTCCTGAGTTTCCCTGGCAGCAGCGAATGGGCTAAGTGCTCTGTAGCTGTGTGAAGCACTGCTGCTGAGACACAGCAACCAGATGCAAGACAGGAGGAGAAGGAATGGAACACATGGGAAGTCACTTGCCTGATTCAGCCTTTTGAAGAGCTCCAAAAGCAGAAGAATAGGTGCAAAACTGATGTGTGAAGGGAAAGTTTATAGGATGTAAGATCAGGATAGGTTAGAAGGCAGCCTGTCATGGATGAGATTGACTAGTCCAGTGCAGATAAATCACAGAATCATAGAGCCTGGAGAAGAGACCTTTCAACAGCCTTCCAGTAGCCCAAGGGGGCTTCAAGAAGGCTGGAGAGGACTTCTTTACAAGGGCTGGTAGTGATAGGATGAGGGGGAATGGATCGAAGCTTGAGGAGGGGAAATTCGGACTGGAGATTAGAAAGAAATTCTACACCTACTCTCCCTCAGCTTCAAACCATTCCCTCTCTAGACACCCTCATGAAAACTCCTTCTCTGGCCTTCCTATAGGATCCCTTCAGGTACTGGAAGGCAGCTGTAAGGGTCTCCAGGCTGAACAACCCCAGGTCCCTCAGCCTAGCCTGAAAGCAGAGGTGCTCCAGCCCTTGGACCATCCTTGTTGACCCTTGCTCCGTGCTTCAGCACGACACACCAGGTTTTCAGTACTCTGCAGGCTGGGTGCACAATGAGGGCATTTTTTGCTTACCTTTACACTGTATTTTCAGAAAAGCCTGGAATCCCTCAGCAGGGCCACAGGGTTGCTTTGTCAAGAGACTGCAACCCATCTTCTGCCCTGGCACAGGTAAGCGGCTTCCGATCTAAAGAAAACTTCCAAGGCGTGGAAAAAACTCGTGATGGGTGATAACAAACTAGAGAAAAAAGGTTTGACACACATCCATTACGTCAACAAAGAACAATTTGTTTTGCCTGAGTAAAACCTGCCTCATCAGACAAACGCTTGCCCATCTGGAAATACCTACCCAAGTAATGAACTGCCAACAGGATGATTGTTTGGAGGGGAGATGGACCTTAAAAGCATGCTGCAGCATTTCCTTTTACCAGAACAGGCCTCTAGATGAAGCAGCTGATTGATCTTGTGCCCGAAGGAAGCATCTTCAGAAGCTATCACGGCCACCAAATGAATTTAGGAAAGGCACAATAAGTGCAGTGTAAGAGCACTGCTGTTCCCTTCTGATCTTGAGCCTATCTCTGTGTGGATAAGCAAACAGGAGCTGCTCAGATTTGACCAAACCTCTGTGAAGTTGTCAGAAAACTTTTAGCTTCCAACTGTAAGTGCTCTCACCCATCAGTACATGGGTGCCCTGCCTGCACAGATGGAGCAACAACCCTATTGCTTGAGGGCAAAGAGGCTGACAGTGTTAGGGAGGAGGAGTGTGCGGCTACTTAAATGAAAGCAGGAGACTGAAGCTCAGGCAGAACTCTGGAACAAGGAGCATGGTTGGCCTGCCTTGGGTATGGGTGTTTATAGATACAGGTATTTAAGCATCCTAGAAGAGGAGAGAGTTTAGGAGGTGCTGGGTTGCTTCCTTGACAGCTCCCCATCAGTCTGTGTTCACTCTGCAAGAACTGCAAATGGATAAACCCAACCTTAATTACAGAATAGTTTGGATTGGGAAAGATCTCCAAGATCAGAGTCTGAGCATCAACCCAACACCACCATGGCTGTTAAGCCACATCCCAATGTGCCAAATCCACACATCTGAACACCTCCAGGGATGGGGACTCCCTCACATGACTCCAGGCCAGCTGCCTCCTCCTGCAAGTTAAGGAAAAGGGCAAAAAAAAGTCTTTGAAACAAGCGAGCTCAAAGTGTGAGAGCGGAGGAGCAGGCAGCACTGACACCAGTGTGCAGGGCTAGAGGAAGCTGCTCAACAGGAGCAAATTGGAGAGGTGGTAGGGAGGAGCACTCTGCCCCAGCTGCAATCCACAGCAATGGCAATTCCATCAGTCAAGAAAATCCCACTGGCAAGAAATGAGGGAACTTCACGGCTGTCTGGGGAAAAGGTGTTCCAAGGTGTGGCACCTGAGCTGAACAAGGCTTGCATTTCATTAGGAGGACCACAAAAGCAATCTGCTCAGGCAGGCCTTCTTCTGAAAGGGGTTGTGGAGAATGCAGCCAGGGCAATAAAGGGAGCAGTTCTTGACAGCTCTAAGTAGGAGCATGTGTCACAGTTAGTGCTGGCTCTGAAATCACTGAGTTTACAGGAGTGAAGGGACTGGAGATAATGGAAAATTCTAATGAACATGGTGTTCCACTGCCATCCATCTTTTTCTTTCGGCTAACAAGAGAGGCACGGCACAGCTCACTGAAAAATCACATGCAAAAGATTAAAAGCATCTAGAATAGCTAAACTCTAATCCCAGTTCTGACACCGTGAATCCCCACGGTGGCCTAGAACAAGAGTGTGATTTCTGTGCAGCTAAATTCCCCAGATGAAAAGGCTGCAGCCTGGTATGAATGACAAAGCTCATCTGTCTGCTTGAATCGTGGCATCCTGCTGGTGGGAAAAGACCTTTCAGATTGTCAAGACCAACCATTCTCTGACTGTACCAAGTCTGGGGCTAAATAGTGTCCCTCAGCACCGGGTCTCTGTGGCTTTGAAACACCTCCAGGTGGGGACTCAAGCACCTCCCTGGACAGCCTGTTCCAGTCTTTGAGGGCCCTTTCAGTGAAGTTTCTTCTGATGTCCCACTTAAACTTCCCCTGGAACTACTCAAGGCCATTTCCTCTTGTCCTGTCACTTGTTCTTTGGGAGAAGAGACCAACCCCTACCCGGCTCCAACCTCTTTTCAGGGAGTTGTAGAGAGCCAGAAGGTCTCCCCTCAGCCTCCTTTTCTCCAAGCTGAACAAGCCCAAGTCCCTCAGTCCCTTCTCTTGTTCTCTAGAACCTTCATCATGTTCATTACCTGCTCCAGCACCTCACTGTCCTTTGAGGAGTGAGTGGCCCAAAACTGAACCCAGTACTCAAGGTGTGGACTCAGCAGCGCCCAGTACAGGAGAAGTCTCTTTCTGGCCACACTATTCCTGATCCAGGCCAGGATGCTGTTGGCCTTCTTGGCTACCTGGACACATGCTGGCTCATCTTCAGCTGCTGTTGACCAGGGCCCCCAGATCTTTCTCTGCTGGCAATTTCCAGCCACTCTACCCCAAATCTGGAGCCTTCATGGGGTTGTTGTGACCCAAGTGCAGGACCCAGCACTTGGCCTTGTTGAACCTCATCCCACTGATCCAGCCTCACCAGATCCCTTTGCATAGCCTCCAACCTTCCAGCAGTTCAACACTCCCTTAAGGGGAGACACAAAAGCTCCAGTCCCTCAGAGCCCCCCTCAAACTCCCATTTCCTTGGCTTTTCTCCTTTTCAGAACCCACCCTACCTGTGCAGCCAGAGCTTCCCTTCCAACAGAGCCCTTAGCTAAACATATGTACAGTGCTTCCTTTATGTTTTACTGTCTACACTTGGTGTCTTGCCCGTGCCTTCAACTGCTCTGACATGGATGTTGGTGAAACACCCACACTGAGGCCAATCAGCAGCATTAAACTCCTAACAGCCTCTCTCATCTCTGTAATGACAAAAAGAAAAAAGAAATCTGTAAAAAGCATTCAAGTTTCTCCTAAGAATTCCATAGAAATGTTGCACTGGTTTCAAAGCCAGAAGGAAAAAAAAAAAGGTAAACAGTGAAATGTGCTAACGAGATGGATGAATTATTTCAACTCTGCCTGTCAGTGACCCGAGAAAATGATCACAGCTCTGTGACCATATGTGGACACAAACAGGGTAAGTTCTGCCCACGGCAGGGGGGTCAGAACTAGATGATCTTAAAGATCCCTTCCAACCCAAACCCTTTTTTATGGTTCTGATTCCCATTTTGATTCAGTGTCACTCTGTCTGCAGCTGTGCATTTGTATACCCTCGTTTGTTTGGATTCCTTTCAAGTCTGACCTTAATTCCAGGTATTTCCTGGGTTTACAATACTTAGCTGGGGGATATTTAGAGCATTACCTTTCATATGTTTTGTCCTCAATAACTGACTGTGCTCTTAACCTTAATTCCATCTTAACACTGCAGAACAGGAACGAGGTACCTTTATTGAACCGAAAAACTCACGCACAACCGACAAGCAAGCAGCCCAAGGGATGCTCCCTTGCAGCTTTTCAAATGAGTTGCAAATACAAAGAGTGGTGATTCTTTAGTAATTGTTTATTTTAACCTTTATTGCCCAACTCAGGGATACACTCTGGCTACTTAATGCTGTGGGAAAGCAGCACAAAAATAACACAGCTGTGTTGAGATGCACGTTCCACTGGAGCATTGCTGAGCAGCTGGGTTGCTCCTTCACCTCCCACTCTCTCCCGTCCTGGAAACCCCTGCCCTCCACCTGCTCTCTCTATCTCTCTCCCCTTCAACCTTCACCTCCCTGTGCTTGCAACCTCATCACCACCTGCCTCTCTCTTGTCTCTAAGCCCACCTTTTCCCTGCACACACACCTTGGCATTCCCACCTGGGGGCAGATGGGATGCCCTGGGTGTCTTCTACGAATAATGACTGAAGGACAACTTGCAGGCCAGTTCTCATTAACGGCTCACTCCTCTTCAAGCAAAGGTTGTCATGCCAACTAGTGGAAGTCATCCGTTTTTAGCTTGGGTTTTGCCATGGTTGAGGACTTCTGCCAATAAAGGTTGACACTCCCTGCAGTCCTTGGGGACACTGAAAACAAGCCTGTGGTGCCTGATGCTGCCTGAGGGGAGGCAGAACAGTGAACTGCACAAAAAGGATGCCAGAGAATATGCCCAGCGACTTCAGACTCACTGACTGCTGCTCCAAACAGGCAGCTGCCACACAACTGTCTCTGCTGAGGCAGGAATTTCAATTACAGACAACTAGAAAACAAGACAGGGAAAAAAAAAAAGAAAGCACAAACCTGGCTTGGCCACACCTGCCAAGTTTCTTAAGAAATACATTCTGTAAAGCTACCTCCTAATGAAGCAAACTGATTTGCTTGCAGGTCCTTAAAACCTCCCCCCCAAAAAAAACCTCTCTAGAAACAGAGTGCTTAAATTTTATGGAAGATCTTTTCATCTGTAACAAAAAAAGCTGAAATCCTACTTAAAACGGAAACCTCCTTTTGTTAGCTGCAGCCAATCCCTTTCTAAATTGGTTAATGCACTTCATTTTACTGCTTAAACCTTTAAGTCTTTTACTCATTAGTGTCTCATTATTACTTGTTCTTTTATGGCCTATCAAATATGACTGTTCTAGAAATGCTAAACCCCACATTGATCCACAGTGAACATTTACTCTCTAGCTCCACTACTGTTGTACAAAACAAAAGGGAGATGCTTTGCTGATACTTCTTTCTCCACCACCATCACATCTACAATGTTATTTCCTACAAAGTTAATCAGTATAAAATCTAGAGCAGATCCATAGCAACTATAAAAAAATATATAACAACTATTTCAGGACAAAGGGTTTTTTGTTTTTTTTTTTCTGTTCCATCAGTGCCCAATCTGCCTCTGACACACACACAGAGAGGTAAAGCTCCTGCTGGTCTTAGCAGGACACCCATGGTGTATCTGAGAGACGTCTCAGGCTCCTAGACCTAGGTAAGGTTTCCGATCCTGTGTGATGTGCAGGGCTTGCTTGCTAATAATTAGACTCTGGACCATGCTTCTGGTGAGATCCTGACCAGCCTCAGTCACAGCTGAGTCACATCACTTTGTCACTGCCACTACTCCCAGCAGCCAAAGCTAAACCTGATGCCTCCCCACTGCAGGTAGCTAACCATTTCCAACAATGCCCCAAGAAACCGCAAGCTCGCTTTAAGTCTGTTAATTTTAA
>VWYK01016835.1:0-32073 GCA_013399775.1 Semnornis frantzii | reverse complement strand
TCTATGGTTCTATAACTCTATAAACCAAATGACTAGGCACAGAGAAAGCACGTTTAGAATCCATTTCTCTCAACAATTTCTTATGCAACTGTTAGCAAACCCTCAATTCCTTCATGCCTCTCTGTTGCTGTGGTAAATAGAATACAGACTTTCCTCAGGGAAGTGTTGCTGAATTCAGTAATGCTTGCAAGGCATTCACAAACTGCTCCTAAGCAGGGGTGGGGGAAGATTTTCCTCCATATTTTTCCCCCTGTCATGACTGCGAGCTAAGCTACATCATGCAGGAAATGTCTGGAAGCTCTCTGAAGGTTTGAACCCCAGGCTGAGCATGGGGCATCTCTCAGCTCTGAAGCAGACTGACCAGAGAAGTCAGTATAGTTGATAAAAGAATTCACTTCTCTACTGGAGAAACTCTTTAGTTATTACTGTTGCTCCAGAGAGCCCCACACGTCCAGCACAATCTTCTCCTGACTGCTGCCTGCTGGCATTTGAAAGATGTTTTACTGAATGAGGAGTAGTTTTCTTTTTTTCTTTTCTATATAGTAATGAGCTTAAAACAACTTGTTGGGAGCTGTTAGGTATTTATTTACCATGGTGGGTTAATCTCATCTAGTGGGTATAGAAACTCAATCATGAGTGTTACAGTATATAAGCTAATTGCTAGGATAAAGCCAAATGAATAATTACTTAACTTCAGAATGAGGCCTGGGGGAATTTTTCTTTAATAAAGGTTTAATTCACCAGTGATAATGAATGCAATCTCACATACTACTGAACAACACCATTAGCATAAGGGCTAAGATACAAAAACTATAATTAGAACAAACCAGAAATGTTAATTACAGCCATGAAGGTACCAAACAGTTTTCCTTTACCTGTCTAGAGGGCTGTTGCCTGGGTAGCCTCAGTAATCCCTGGGAATGGGTCATCAGTTCTCTTCCAGTGACTGACAGACAGAAATTAAAAACTGAGGCTTCCTTGGCCTTTTGAATCCAGGGAGGACAAAGCTGGTGAAGGTTTTGGAGAACAGATCTTGTGCAGACTTGGTGAGGAAAATGGTTTTGTTTAGCCTGGGGAAAAGGAGGCTGAGGGGAGGCTTTCTGCCTTCATAAAACACCCTGAAAGGAGGTTTAAGTGAGGTGTGGGTTAGTCTCTTGTCCCTAGTAATTAGTGATAGGACAAGAGAAAAGGGCTTCAGGTTCCACCAGTGGAGGTTTAGGAAAAATTTCTTTACTAAAGGAGTGCTCAAGCCTTGGAACAGGCTGCCCAGGGCGGTGGAGTCATCATCACCATTGTAGGTATTCAAAACCCATCTAGATATGGCAATTTGGGACAGAGTTTAATGGGTATGGTGGTGTTTGGTTAATGGTTGGACTTGATCTTTGAGGTATAATAGGATCACAGAATCATTAGATGATTCTATGTTTCACACAGAGTAGAGGTGAGGGAAGGGAAGACCATACCTCTGCTCCTGAAAGGAGGTTGTAGCCAGGTGGGGTTGGGCTCTTCTCCCAGGCAACCAGCAACAGAAAAAGGGGAGACAGACTCAAGTTGTGCCTGAGGAGGTATAGGCTGGATGCGAAGAGGAAGTTCTTGGCAGAGAGAGTGATTGGCATTGGAATGGGCTGCCCAGGGAGGTGGTGAAGAAAAGACTGAATGGAGCACTTAGTGCCATGGTCTAGTTGACTGAGCTGGGTGATAGGTTGGACTAGATGAGCTTGGAGGTCTCTTCCAACCTGAGTGATTCTATGAGAAGATGCCCTCTAGCCTGGAAAAAAGCAGACTGAAGCAGCCCCAGGTCTCTCAGCCTTTCTAGGTAAGAGAGATGCTTTAGTCTCCTCAGCACCTTTGTGGCCCTCTATTAGTCTCTTCCAGCCTGGTTGATTCTATAATTCTATAAACCAACTGACTAGGCACAGAGAAACCACATTTAGAACCCATTCCTCTCCATGATTTCTTGTGCAACTATCAGCAAACCCCCAATTCCTCCATACCTCCCTGTTGCTGTGGTAAACAGCATACAGACTTTCCTCAGGGAAGTGTTGCTGAATTCAGTAATGCTTGCAAGGCATTCACAAACTGTGATAAAGTTAAAATAAATAAATAAATAAGCTCCCATGTTTTTGAATCCCACCTTTCAATTCATTTTCACAGAGAAATCTGTTGCAGCCTGGGAATATTAGCTCTCTCCCAGGTTTGTTCAGTGCCCCTAGCTGTGCTGGCTGCTCACAGCACTGCGGAGCTGCCCGAGCAGAGTATCACAGTATCACCAAGGTTGGAAGAGACCTCAGAGGTCATCAAGTCCAACCTGTTACCATAGACCTCAAGACCAGACCGTGGCACCAAGTGCCACGTCCAAACCTGCCTTGAACACCTCCAGGGAGGGTGCCTCCACCACCTCCCTGGGCAGCCGATTCCAGTAGGGAATGACTCTCTCAGTGAAGAACTTTCTCCTCACCTCGAGGCTCAACTTCCCCTGGCACAGCTTGAGACTGTGAGCTCTTGTTCTGGTGCTGGTTGCCTGAGAGAAGAAAGCAACTGAGAGAAGAGGCGGCAGGCTGCTGGCTGGGTAGCTGCTGAGAGTTTCACTGATAACAAGCACTTTCATTTCCTCCACAAACAACAATAACAAAGGCTCTTCACGCATAGAAACTTGCACAGAACTCCTATATCCTGCTTAAATGAAACCTGAGAGACATCCCTGTGCAGCAACACTCTTTTGTGCTGTTTCTGCTGCGCGCAGTCTCTAATCTCACTCCACACAAATATTAAGTTCACAGATTGAGGCACTCCAAAGTTATAAAATATGAGAGCTAATGTTGCATTCCCCCCATGCATCCCTTGCAGGACTTAGTGTATGCAATGGTCACTAACTAAACAGGGAGCTATTCACTTCTGCGTTTTATCTTCATCCTCTGGGTTTGATTCCAGACCTTATTTAGCACACATCATCCAGACCCTGCGCTGAATACCAAATGGTCAATTTCTTCAGAGGATTTTTTGTCTGGGGTTTTCTCAGCCTTTGTTGTTGTTGTTTTGGTTGTGGCTTTTGCTGTTGTTGCTCCAGTGGAGGGGAGGAGAAGAAACGTTTTGTTGGGTTTTTGGTTGGTTTGTTTTGGTGGGGGGGTTTGTTTGTTTTCTTTTGGGGGGGTTTGGTTTGGGTTTTTTTTGTTTGGTTTGTTGTTGTTGTTGCTGGTTTGTGAGGTTCTTTGGGGGATTTCGTTTGGGTTTTTTTTGAGCTCTCAGCTCTCACTGTAATTAATCCACCCTCCCAACATCTCTAAGAAATCACACAATTAAAGCACAGAGAGACCAAGGCCACTCGTTTGGTTGTACCAAAGTAGACACCTAAGTATTCCAGGAAGGGGAAGAAGTGTTTTCTATAGAAATGCAGGATGTATGACACAGTTCCTATAAACTTGCACTTACACACAAGCTTTTAGTATGTCCAAACCCAGAAAATGCGTAGAACAATCTGAAAAAGTCTGCTGCTGATTCCAGTAGCGTATGGTAGGAAAGGTAGGAGAGGAACCCAGTTGCCCACAATGGGACTTTGTCATCTGAACCGTGAGACAAACCCTACCACCCTAACAGTTCTGCATCTTGCAGACCTCAATTTCTGCTGCCCCTACTTTGTTTCTCCCATCTAGAGATCCAAGGAGCCCTCTCTGTCCAGCAGACAAATTTTAATAGGTGACACTCAACTAGCCTCTATTACAATGACTATAAGATTAACAGAAGAGTCTGGAAACAGATTTGAAATTCTCTGGTTAGGTAAAGCATTGGAGCTTGAAATATCAGGTCTGGGGCAAAAACAAAAAACAAACAAACAAACCCCAAACCAACAATCCAAACAGAAAAAAACCTACAAACAAACGAACACACATACCAAAGTGTTTTGACTTGATAAAAGGAAAAAAGTTCCTGGCCAGGAGGGCAGTCAAACCACCAGCCTGGGTTTTCAAGAGCACTAAATGCCAGGCAACTTGGTGTGACCTCCTAATTAAGCCTTCTTTCAGCAGGAGGTATAAGCAGAGATCTCCTGACTTACTGGGACTTCCTCTATGCTCCCCCAGGACAGGTGTGTGGTGGCCTTCCTCACCAGTTACTCTGTGGAAAAAGCAACAGCTGAAATCATCCTCAGAACTACCTGGAGCAGGCTAGATACATTTACGAGTCCTTCACTCTTGTCCATCTGTCTCATTCTTTCACGTTCAGAGAAGCTTTTTACAGGCAATTTCCATGTTCTGTTTGTGTAATGGATTTTCATTATTTTCTTTTACCTGGTAATTCTGATATTAAAGACATGGAAGCCTTACTAGACAGCAAGATGAATGCCATCTAAGCTGATAAGATGAGATCTCACCTGGACTATTGTGTCCAGTGTAGGGACCCTGGGCTGGACCTCACAGAGAGGGTCCAGGAGGCCACAAAAACAATGAGAGGGCTGGAGCACCTATGAGAGCTGGGGCTGTTTGGCTGCAGAAAAGAAAGGTCTGGGGAGAACTTAGAGCAGCCTTGCTGTACCCGAAGGGAGCTATAAGAGAGCTGTAGAGGGACTGTCTGGAAGGACATGCAGCATTTGGATAAGGGGCAGTGGTTTGAAAATAGAGAAGGGTAGGTTTAGATTGGGCAAGGTTCTTCACTGTGAGGGTTGTGGGGCATTAGTACAGTTTGCCCAAGTGTTGAAAATAGACCCCATCCCTTGAGACATTCAAGGTCAGGCTTGATGGGGCTCTGAGCATCTGATCTAGTTGAGGATGTCCAGGAGGATGTCCAGGAAGGACAGGAAAATGTGTAGAAAAGTTGGACTAGATGACCTCTAAATGTCCCTTCCAACCCAATGCACTCTAGGATTCTGTTCTACAATCCAACAAATTTTACATTTCAGAGAAGTCTCTCTTTTAATTCTGGGCAGAAGTGACCTATTAGACTCAACCGCCCGCGCCAGCAGAATGCTGTGCAACTGAAACAGACTGCAATTCACTGTTTAAATTATGATGCACAAAGCTAAACAATCTTATCATATGAATTTGTCTTTCATGTGATGTAAGGTTTTCTAGAAAAAAAAAAAAGGCTGTAAAACTAACAAAAAAGAACAAAGGAACAGCTGTAAGTCAAGAGTTCTTATGCCAATACTGTTCAGCTGGGCTCCACATTGATTTCCATCCCCCACATCATGCTGGTTAGAAACTTAGATGCAGTTCTAATGTTTTAGTTTGTTATTTCTCCCCTCCCCATTGTATTTTCATAGAATCATAGAACAGTAAGGTTGGAAGGGACCTCAAAGATCATCTAGTTCCAACCCCCTGCCATAGGCCTCTAGTGGGACACCTCCCACTAGTACAGGTCACTCAAGGCCTCCTCCAACCTGGCCTTGAACACCTCCAGGGAGGGAGCATTCACAATCTCCCTGGGCAACCTGTGCCAGTGTCTCACCACCCTCATTCCAAACAACTTCCTCCTAACATCCAGTTTCAATCTCCCCTCTGCCAGTTCAAACCCATTGCCCCTTGTCCTGTCATTACAAGCCCTTGTCAATAGTCCCTCCCCAGCCTTCCTGTAGGCCCCCTTCAGATCCTGGAAGCCTTCTCTTCTCCAGGCTGCAGAACCCCAACTCTCTCAGCCTGTCCTCAGAGCAGAGCTGCTGCAGCCCTCTCAGCATCTTTGTGGCCTCTTCTGGACCTGCTGCAACAGTTCAATGTCCTTCCTGTGCTGGGGGCTCCAGAACTGCACATAGGACTGCAGGTGGGGTCTGAGGAGAGCAGAGCAAAGGGGCAGAATCCCCTCCCTTGCCCTGCTGCCCACACTGCTCTTGCTGCAGCCCAGCACTCACTTGCTGTCTGGGCTGCACTCACACTGCAGGCTCATATTGAGCTTTTCAGCACCCCAGAACCCCAGGGCCTTTTCCTCAGGGCTGCTCTCAGCCATTCCCCACCCAGCCTGGAGTTGTGCTTGAGATTGTACCTACCCAGGTGCAGGACCTTTCAGTTGCCCTTGTTGAATTTCATGAGGTTGGATCATTTAAGGTTTGTTGTATTTAGCAATTGTTCAGCCTGGAACTCACAATATCCAAAGAGACATCACTCACACCCCCTCCAGAGGAGCCAGTAAATTTGAATCACCAGGTCCACGTAACCCCTGAATCTCAAGCCACTGAGGCCTCCCTGGGACTACTTTAAATCTGCAAAGGAAACAAATGACCACATTGCTCTCACCAGCTGTGAGATAAGAGAGGAAATAAGGCAGATGATTAAAATATTCCTACTTATATCACAGCAAGTCCTTCAGATATACTCACAGAGATCTTAGTACCTTTTTCTTTGGGCATTCTGGAGAGAGAGGTCAGGATTTGGGGCTCTGAATATTTAATAACAAGCAGAAAAGCAGAAAACTGAGTCCTCTCTTAGTTCTATATTTACCTCATCACACAAAACACCCTCCTTGACTTCTGAAAGCCAGGCAGGTTCCTAAATATGGGTTTAAGAAGCTTAAATTTAGGCTTTTGAATCTGAATGGTATTTGCCTGCAGGGTACCCAAGCTCAAATTCACCCTGGATATCAGGGAGTGCAATTTCTCTGGCGTCACTTTTACTATCAGTGAATAAGTTTATTCAGTCTTGAGAATGTACTTTACCACCTGTCAACACAATTTTTTTGGCTGTGATGTTTTTATAACGAAGCTTTACCACCTTCCACTGATTTTTCCAAGCAAGCCCAACCTTTTCTTACAGTCACCAAAAGCTTTACAATTAGCTGTTGCTGGTTTGTTTCTTTCCAGCAATGTATCTTGCATCTCTACTGATTGCTGGGCTTTGGAAATGAACTGAACATGTATTTATTGACTAATCAAAAATACAGTAAAAGTAGAAAGACACAGCAATATTTAAAATCTAGCTGATTACCCTTTGGTGGCAGATGACTAACAGCTTACCTCAGCAAAGCAAAAATTGCTGCCAAAGGTTTCTTCATAGAAATAATCCTTATTTATTATCCAAGTTCACAGCTGTATACACTGCAGGCAGCAACTAAAAAACACTTAAAAACCACGATGCTAAAAAAGCAAACCCCCGGCTTACATGACTGCAATGCTTATTAAAAGTCCAATCCTTCCTGATTAAAGCCAACAGGAGAGGTTCTGCCAATGATTTCAGCAGCAAAGGAAGTCATCTCAGGGAAAATATTCAAAGTCATAAAGCTTCATTTTGCTCATTAGCACAAAATGTGTGATTCTCTCTAGCATGAAAAAGGAAACCACTAAACAACTCAGAGAATTCTTAGGTTATTCAATATTCCTTCTTGAAGGGACACTAAAAGCTGTTTTCTGCCCCCAGTGCAGTCCCAGGGGTCTGAACTCAGTGCTTGGCCTTGACCTTCAAGATCTTTTCCAACCAAAGCAATTCTATGATTCTGACTCCAGTATAATCACCTTATTCTGGAGAAAGCACACAGCTCATGTAGAAACCTTTACATGGAAGTATTTTTCTAAGACCTATTAAAATATTCAGTTTGGTAAAATGTATGGGCTAAGGCCAGGTGAAGAGAATGATGCTGGCTAAGCAGTGCAGCCACTAACTGCTTGCCTGGAGGGCTGAAATTAGGGAAATAGCCTATCCATCTCCAGCTGCACATCCCAACCCCTCCTCACCTGGCTTTTGTTTGCCCTTCTTGTGCAGCAGACATGCAAAGCTGGGTGACAAAACAACAGCAAGTGATTGAAAACTGGAGCAGGTTCAGAGAAGGGCAGCAAAGCTGAAGGGTGTGGAGAGCAGGGCTGGTGAGGAGCAGCTGAGGGACACAGGGGTGTTTAGGCCAGAGAAAAGGAGGCTGAGGGGAGACCTTCTCACTCTCTGCACCTCCCTGAAAGGAGGTTGAAGCCAGGTTGGTGGTGGTCTCGTTGCTAGTATCAAGTGGTGGAACAAGAGGAAGTGGCCCCAGGTTGCCCTAAAGGAGGTTTAGGTTGGAGAATAGGGAAAATGTCTTTGCTGCAAGAGTGGTCAGGCTTTGGAACAGATTTTCCAGCTGAAGTGTTTTCTTATACTAATTTTTCTTCAATACCTTTCCTGCTTAGGTTTATAAAGGTCAAAAGTTCCTGCAGTCCCACAACTCAGTATGTTAGAGCAGCAGATGGAAAATGCTATCAACATGTTTATAGTCACTTTCCAGACTTTCTGGTCTTGCCACAAACCTCTTTAGCTTCTCTCATTAGAAGCCCCTAAAGAACCCCAGCAAGACTTAGCTGTTGCCTACACAGCAGCAATATAGATCAAAACCCAAGGATATATCAGGAACTTTGAACTAGGAGATGAATTGGAAGGGTCATCTCAGTTGTATTTTTGGCTTTGTATACAAAATGCAGTGATTTCTGGTGCATAAGCCATTCTTCTTTCCAGCATTCAGTCTCACTATGAAAGGAGGTTGTAGTTAGAATCCTAGAATGGTAAGGTTGGAAGGGACCTCAAAGATCATCTAGTTCCAACCCCCTGCCATAGGCAGGGACTCCTCCCANCTGGACCTGCTCCAACAGTTCCATGTCCTTCCTGTGCTGGAGGCTCCAGAACTGAACCGTTAGGGGGTTATTGGTCTCTTCTCATCATATCAAGGGTCGTAACAAGAGAAAACGGCCTCAAGTTGCATGAGGGGAGGTTTGTATTGGATATTAGGAAAATTTCTTTGCTGCCAGAGTAGTCAGGCATTGAAACAGGCTGCCCAGGGAGGTGGTGGAGTCCTCATCCCTGGAGGTGTTCCAGAAATGTGTGGCCATGGCACTTGGGGACATGTTTAATGGCCATGGTGGTGTTGGGTCAAAGATTGGATTTAGAGGTATTTTCCAACCAAAACAATCCTATGGTTCTATGAAACACACAAGTTAGCTCAGGTAGAAAGCAGTTCATATTGATATATCGGTGTGTATATAAAAAGCCAAATTCCTAAAGGGAAGAGCACATCTATTAACTGCTGAAATAATTGAGAGTAATTTCCTCCTCCCCAGTTGAATTCTGGAGTACGAAAACATTGTACCTATGTTCCTTAGCAACATATACATTTCAAGAATATATTTTTTTTTTCCTTATATATGATTTTTTTTCCCTTACAAAGTAACTACAAACAAAAGGACTCTGGAAGAGCAAATTCATATTTGCCTATTCTGTTAATTTAAATTATGTGATCTTTCCAAATAGAAGCACTGAAATAATTAAAGCTAATTCTTCAAAATTATTCTTGTATATTCAATTACAGATTTTAATTATTTTGGAGAAATAATTCACAGTGTTAATGAAAGAGACAGTACTTAGAACCATGGCAGAGTATGGCTTTCATGTTTCTGCATTCCATAAGCCTTATTAGAAATGTAAATCAAATATTTGATGAATACTAAGAGCCTGTTGGGACATTAGAATGAATATTACCATTGTGACTCTGAGAATCAGGTTGAAGTATAACAAAAGTCAGTTAAGGTAAGTGGATTTCAGTGCCAAAGGGAACATTAGCTGTTTTAAAGAGGCCTCTGGAGTATTACTCAGTATTAAATATGGGGAAAAAAAAAAAAGAGATGTTTAAATAACACCCAGGTTGTGACACAACCAATGAAAGACAGCAGAATTCCAAAGTTTCAGTTAGTAACTCATAGGAATTAATGTTATCTGCCATGCTGGTACAAAGTGAGGACAGCAGGTTGGTGGGGAACAGGCAGAAAGTGTATGGGGCTTAATTCTGAGTCTCCTCCATCACCCCCTAACCATTCACCATCACAATGAAAGAGAACTTGGCCACTCCTTTTGAAGAGAGTAACTCCTAATGCAGGCCACAGTTTAGATCTTAAAATATGGTTTGGTATTTAATGTTTTGTAGAGGTATCCAAAGCTCACTGTATTCTGCAACAGGCATTTTGAGACACCAAAAGCTGCATACATAAATATCGTACAGTGGCGAGTGTCTGGAAAACTGGGCAAGCTGCAGTTCAGCCTAGGAGACAGCAGGCTTCAGAGGGAGGGACAAGTGGGAAACAGCTGAGTAGCAATGCCTCTGGCCATGGACAAAGGCTGTGTCAGGAAAACAACTGTTACACACTGGTGTCATCCCATCCTAGGCTTCCCAAAGGCACTACGGCCCAGCACATCTTGGGAACACTTAAGACCTACTTCAAGTTTGTGTTCACTTAAAGGGATGGAAGAAATGGAAATCTGAAAGCAGAATCTTTCTGCTTTTAAAGATGGCAGAGGATAAGATAGTATGCCAAACTGCCCCACTATGTGGTTGAAACTCCATGCTTTTCCTTACAAAGTAAGGATCTAGGGAAATTTTACCTGCATACAAGTACTCCCAGTTTGGTGTTACCAGCAACCTCACTGAGCAGACCCTTCCCTGTCAAAACTGAGATGAAGGATAAAGTGAGGCATCAGAAAGGTCTGTCCTGAGTCCAGTTCTCTTCAATATTCTCCTGAATGACTGCTAAAATAATGGGACAGAGAAAACACTTCCGAAGCATGTAGGTGACAGCATGCTGGAAGCAGCTACAAGCACTGTACAGGAGAGCAGTCAGGCTCCAGATTGCCTTGAGAAATCAGAGAGAAGTGGCCCAAAGTGAGATAAAAATCAATAAAGGCAAGTGCAAAGTAGCAAACCTGGAAAGAAAGAACTGGGGGAAGCAGTGGAGACTTGTGCTATAGAGGGCAACAAGCAGCAGCACTGCACAGAGAGCAAAGCGTTACCCTGAGCTGCTCTAACAGATGCACTGTCATGCAGCATGGACCTGCTCCAGCTGCATTAGGGGCCCTTTGAGAGCAGATCATCCAATGAAGGGAGCCAAAATCCAGATGAAAAACAAAAGTTTAGAACCTAATGCCGTGGAGCCAAAAGTAACCTCGGTGAGCTCTCTCAGTGAAAGTATTTTTGACTGCATAATTGCTAACTACCAACAGTTGTGGACTTCAGCTTGTAAATCGGATCTAGCCCTAGTAAAACCAGAGACAGAGGAGGAGAAGCTGAAGATCAGTGGGTACACACACATTGATAAGGATATTAAACAAGACTGGCCCCAAAACCGAGCCCTGGGCACCACCACTTGTGCCCAGCGATGACATGCTAGCAGTGAAACACTCAAATTAAGCACAAAAATTCACAGTCTCTAAAAGGAAAAAAAAAAAAAAAAGAGAGAGAGAGAAAAAACCCCAAAACAAACACTCAACAAAACTCCAAACAACCAACTCCACTGGCTTATTACTTGTGTGTCAAGAATTGATTTGCTTGCTTTTGGATCCAGCAGGGATCCTTGCATGCTTGCTGACAAACATTCCAGATGGGAGTTTTTTAACCTTTCGAACTCTTCTCAACCTCTAATACTTTGGGGAGAGAATCAGCAGTAAAGGAGAGAGGTATATTATACATATTTTGTCTCCTTTTCCTGCAGGTGATTGTGAGTGATCTCCAGTCTTTAAGACCTGAAGGGATCAGTAGAACAGATTTACATTTAGCCTTCATCCAGCAACCACTATGTAGGAAATGCAAAGCTTTGCAATAGCTCTATTAAGATATTTTATTAATACATCTATTATTACTAACTCACAGAGCTCTTCCATGGTGGAATTTAAATTTCTTATCATTACATTTGGTTTAAAGGGTCATAATGAGAGCCTACAGCTGCCTCAGTCTCTTTACCACATAGTTGTGGAGAACATAATTAAACACCAGCACAAGAAACTCCCAAAATATTGTGTTCTGTCTGATGCATGAGAGCTATTACACCTTCGTCCCTGTTGCTGCGCTCAGAGCTCCCTGTGGCTTGTCCTCCAAGATTTTGCTTAATGAAAAGTAAACAGTTCTAGGAGGCAATTTCCCATCAGTAATGCAGGAAGCATCTTTTTCTTCAGAATGTGCACAGCACTCAACACAGAAGGGTCTTGCTCTATAAATAAGGCTGTTCTGGCATAACTGCCACAGAAATTGCTCTAGGTGTTGCTTATATTTAGCAATGTATGCACAAGATGTCACAAATATGAACCACAGCAAGGAAGAATGGAGAAAGAAAGCTGTAAAGATAGAAAAATCTCGGGTTTAGTATAGGAAGCTCAGAAGGGCCAATTGCAGAGATGATCCCTGCTGTGCCCACATTTGGTTTGAAAATTCTCCAGCAATCAGGATGCTGCAACTGTGAGCAGTTTGCCTTACCAACAGACACCAGGATCAGCTCAGAGCCTAACCCAGTCTCACCCAGCATCAGCACTGATCACCCAGGTGACTACAGAATGCACTCAGCATCAAGATATTACTGCTAGATCCTTCACTAAATCCAGAATCACAGAAGGTGAGAGTTAGAAGGGGCCTCTGGAGATCTAGTCCAACCTCACTAATAGAGCAGGTTGCACAAGACCACTTTGCCCAGGAATGCATCCAGGCAGGTGTGGAACATTTCCAGAGAAGGAGAGTGCACAACCTCTCCAGGCTGCAGCATACTCACAGGAAAGAAGCTTCGTCCTTAAGCTCTAGTGAAACCTCCTGGGTTACAGTTTGTGTGCATTGCCCCTTGTCTTATCACTGGGCACTACTAGAAAGGGCCCAGTCTGCTCCTCTTCACCTGCCCCCTTTAGCTATTGATGAGCACTGAGAAGATCCCCACCTCAGGCTGCTCTTATCCGGGCTGAACAGTGCCAAATGTCTCATCCTCTCCTCAAAGTAAAGAAGCAAAGTAACTCTCTAACCTAGATGCATTCATAGTTCTTAGGAACTCAAAGTAAATATACACCTGAGTAAATTGTATAAAATCAGAGAGAAATAGAAGTTTGTTAAACGTAGGCTACAATACTGCTTCCTGAATAACATTTAAAGACATATTTTTCATAGAAATCATAGAATCAGAGAATGGTAAGGTTGGAAGGGACCTCGAAGATCATCTAGTTCCAACCTTCTGCCATAGGCAGGGTCACCTTCCACTAGTACAGGTCACTCAAGGCCTCGTCCACCCTGACCTTGAACACTTCCAGGGAGGGAGCAGCCACAACCTCCCTGGGCAACCTGTGCCAGTGTCTCACCACCCTCACTGCAAACACCTTCCTCCTAACATCGAGTCTAAATCTCCCCTCTGCCAGTTTAAACCCATTGCCCCTTGTCCTGTCATTACAAGACCTTGTCAATAGTCCCTCCCCAGCCTTCCTGTAGGCCCCCTTCAGATACTGGGAGGCTACTATGAGGTCTCCTCAAATCATGTAACATTTCAGTGAATACTTCAAAGCTATGGCCAAAATTGATAGGTTGATCACCTCTGGATTTACCTTTTTCATTCAAAGTACAGTGATGTTTCAATAAGGCTTTCTCCTCACTGCACTGGGCTGCTTTTCCATAGCAGAATGAAGCAGCAACACAGATCAGTTCATAGAATGATGAAATAGCATCATGACTTATATATGAAACCTAAAAGTCACTGTGATATGGCCTTAGTTTTAACTGGGTTTTGGGGGTTGTAATTTTGGGGTTGTTTATTTGTTTTGAGGTTTGTTTTTTTTTAGTTGGTTGGTGATGGCGGTTGTTTGTTTGTTTTTAAGCTACAGCTAAACCTCACCACCAGCAGAAACCTCTTCAGTTATCTCCAGTCAGCCTCTGACTCCTCAGTCAGCAATGCATTAGAACACAGGCACTGATTTTTCCTCACCCCACAGGAAAAATATGTGTATGGATACATCTAGAGAATCACCTGCAGTTAAACTCACCTGACCCAAAGGCAGCTGCTTTTGTTCCCCAAAAGCTCAAAAGGAAATCACAATCATGCTTTTCTGCACAAGCCTCCATTCAGCCCTCAGAAATCCACTTCAAGAACTGATGTCTTCTTTAGCTCCCAGCAGTGTCCTTACTGTAGCATCTTTTAGTCAAATTATTGTGTCAGCTTTGCTTATACAAACACAAAGATTCACAATAGTATGTCCAGAGGTTTTCCATATATTTCTTTTTTTTTCTTTTTCACTTGTTGTTCCTGTCTCATATTCTAAAGGTATTTCCTAGCAGTCCTCTTTCCTGTTCTGACAGCAAGCTCTTTGTTACACGAGAATTAGCATTTTGTAACAACTATTTTGCTTATTCTGAGAATGCTGCTGTCTTGTCTTCTGTGCACAACCTTTTATCAAATGAGCAGATCCCAGGCAAACCAGATTTCTAGTTATGTACGACTGCTGTAATTAAAACTCTCCAGAGAATATGCAAAATAAAAAGTCTTTAAGATTCTCCCACTTTAACTGTTGTGAGCCAAAGACAGTACTCAACATCTCATTACTTGAAATGGAAATGTAACAGGACATTTAACATCTGGGCACTTATTTTCACAGGCTCTTGCTATCTTGAATCTGAACATTGCAGAAAAGACAACAGTAACAGGAAAATGAGACTGTGTCTGTTTAGCCCATATCTGGAGCTAAACTCAAGCAGTTGCTCCATTACCTGATGACCCCTCCCTAGCAGAGAAGGGAAAAGGGGAGAAGGAGACTCACGAAATGAAAAAGGATCCAATGAAGCAATAAAACTGCTCCCAGTACCAATAGGAAGAACATGCAGTCATACCCAGACCAGGGAAGGTACAACGAGCAGGAAAGCAGTCCTCAGGAGAACAAAGAGCAGCAGGGTCAGGAACTTGAGGAGAAAACCCAGGCAGGTGACTCCAGCAGGAGGTCCTCCTCTCCTCAGACTCTCTCCTTTATATGGGATGTGAGGCTTCTGGCCTGGGACACACCTGTAGCCAATTGGAGTCAGCTGTCCTGGCTAACCCAGAAGGGCTAACTGTCTGCAGACCAGGCCTGACTTGTTATTCAGGACAGGTAGAAAAACTTTGAAGAGAAAATCTGAATCTTCTTTCACTCTGTCCTCAGACTAAACAGCCACAAGGCCAGGGTCTCTTATCATCTTTTAAACTTCCCTGGATCTGTCCCCTGGCCATGCAGGATGCAGTGTTCACCTGAAGAAGCTCTGTGTGGCAGTCACCAGTAGACCACAGCACCCTTCTGCCCACACTCCTTCCCTACCCCTCACTTGCCATTCCTGAATAGGGAGCCTGTGGTATGGGATGCTCTGCATCAGCACAGGACACCATTGCACGGAATCAGTATTCAGCAGTTCAGAACACTCTCCCTAGTTGCAGTGTCTCTCACAGGAAATTCAGCAGGGTTGTACCCTGTTAATAACTTCAGCAGTAATGACATTTGGATTATAAATGGAGAAGGGGCACTTCACAGAGAAGAGCCATTTATTCAAACCACTCCCATGTTAGAAATCATTTTATGGCTGCCCTTTAGACACAGGCACATCTCCACATTTTGGCAATTATTCATCATTTACATGTTCATAATCCAGGAGAGTTTTGTGCTCTGAATGAGCAAGAAAGCCAACACACTGCCTCGAATGGCCAAGTAAGCCTTGATAACACTCCATGGCTAAGAGACTCCAAATAAATTAAATAATGAGTAGGGAAGCATGAACCCTTCCTGGTCTGTCTGTGAACACAGTGAAAAGTAGCAATAATCTCCCAAATCTGGGATATAAGGCAGAAATCTGTCTCTCAGTCACAAAAATCTCTGTTACCATAGTGATGGGGACCGAGCAAACAACTAAAAATACCTGGTCTTATTCACACAGTCTTAGGAATGTGACCCAAGTGACATGGAATACATGGTTTTCTAGGGGAAGTTAATTACGTTTGCTGGGAGCCAACAATGACAAGCAGAAAATGCACAAGAGAAAGAGACAATGAAGGAAGTCACTTTCTCAAAGGTGCACCTTAGAATCACAGAATCATAAAATCATTTCAGTTGGAAAAGCCCTTTAAGGTCATCCAGTCCAACCTTTATCTAACTCTACCAAAGCTGGTGCTGAACCATGTCCCTCAGCACCACATCTCTGCCTCTTTCAAACACCTCCAGGGATGGTGATTCAGCTGCCCCCCTGGGCAGCCTGTGCCAGTCTGCACTGAAAGGGTGTTCAAAGAAGTTTCTTCTGATGCCCAAACCAAAACTCAAGGTGTAACTTCAGGCCATTTCCTCTTGTGCACAGCTTGAACACAGAGCTGTCTGGAAAAAAAGTGTACCAAAAAAAAAAAATCCTAAAAACAAACCACTTAGAGGTCATTAAAAAACCAAACATGAGTTTCTCTCACTTAATAAAGTTATACCTTACAAGCATTCCTTGGAACTGCTGATACATAAAACTATCTGCAATGCCAAAGACAACCACACTCTTTGTACTTAGCAATAGCCTCAATCTACCTCAAGCAGTATATTAAATTGCTTCCCCTAGGGTAAAAGGCAGGGGGAAGACACTGTCCTCACTGCTATTGGAATGGAATTTCTCATGGATTCCTTGCAGCAGCTACTTAGGAGAAGAACAGAGAGGACTTGTATCAGTAGGCTAACAGCCTGTTATTTCCTTGATAAATTTAATATATTAGATAATATAGCTTCAGTCAAAGTGAACTCAGAGCTCAGTGTTCTGTGATTTGTTATGTACTGCTCAGGCAAGGGAAAATGTAGACTAAGAATGAAAAACTTCACAGTCTCCTAGCATCCACAGAACACTTCAGCTGCTCTACCCAGCTCACTGATTTGTGCTAAACTGGTGCAGTTCTGCAAATCTTCCCCCCAAGACAGGACTCTGGCCTGGCTGATTTACTGCTGACTGACACCAGTACCACTGCTCTGAGGGGTTAGCAGCAATAGATTGTATTGTGCTCTACCTTATGCACCAGCACCCAAAACAAATCTCTTTCTGTCTGCACAGCAGAGCAAATTAATGGCAATTTGACATTACCCAAAAGCAGCATTCCCATTTTAGGGCAGACTTAGCACTCTGATCTCTTTTGTTTCCTCTATGCTTGTTTCCCCTGTTACATCTCCCAGATTTGAGACTCTTCTTGCTTCCCTAGAGAAAGCAGTGTCATATGTGACAGTAGGAGGACGTTTGTTGCCAGGAGGTTGGTGGAACATTGCAGCAGGTTGCCCAGGGAAGTGGTGGAGCTCCCATTCAAGGTGAGGCTTGCTGGGTGTCTGAGCAGCCTGGTTTATTTGGGCACGTCCCTGCTAACTGTAGGGGGCTTGGACTAGATGACCCTTAAATGTCCCTTTCAAACCAATGCATTCTATTACACTAGGATTCTATATGGGGATTATCAGACCTGACTATGGAATTTAGAAGCTGAAACTGAAACTCTGCTGGGGATCTTCAGGTGCCATGATTTGCATCAGTAAGACATTTGGAGGCAACTCAAAGCCTACCCACTGACTATGTTGAAATAAGTATTATTACAATCCTCCTACACTTTCCTGAGGTTCAAAGCTTTATGAATGCAGAATTAGAAGACTGAATGGAAATGGGAATCTAGACATAAACAATTAATACATATCAAGCTCTAAAGGCACAAAAATCAATTACAACCTAATTCCAGTGTTTAATCACAGAATGGTGGGGGTTGGAAGAGACATCCAGAGATCATCTTGTCCAACCCCACTCGGTAAATTAAAGCATGTTATTTCTCTGGAATACTAATGGAAACTAAGAGGAAAGAAAAAGAAACAAAGCAATGCATTTCTAACCCCTAGGCCTGAGAGTGGTCACCCAACTCGCAGCATTGTCTTTTGATGCACTGTTGAACATTTGCCAGTTCTCTTTCTCTCTGCTTTTTGCCATAGGGAAAGCTGCTTTCTAGCGTATGCACTCATCTGATCTTAAACATCCTCTGTGATGAGACAGTCACCTCTTACTCTGGAAGAGGAATTTAAAGGGTAATAGATCAGAGCAAAAAAGCAAAGTTTAGATTAAATTCTGCAGTCTAAACTGCTATTTATTTCCCTTATTATCTTCTCATAATCCTTGGGGTGACAAGGACTACACAAATAGAGACATTCAGAAGAATGCAGAAGGCAGTGAGCAGAGCATCTGGAGTGAAGGAACAGGCAGCTTTGGTATTAGTCACCTATTTCCTCTGCTTTCAACACTTCCCTAGCTGTGTATCGGGAGAAGCAGCCCTTGTGTCTCTAGATTCTTGATTGTGCCTTCAAGCTATTGTCATCTATACTTCTCCTAACCATTGCTGTTTATTCTATTGCCTGTCCATGAATTTTCTACTGTACAGCTGAACAACATCATTTATCTTCTCTATCACATTTGCTTGACTCTACAGTGAGCCATCAAACAGAGGAGGAAACAAAAGCAGGTCTAAAGAGTTGTTCCATCATAAGATATATACTAGATGGATTGTTCAAAGCAAGATCTGTAAAAGCATGTCCTTTAAAGAGGCTCTAAACATACAAGTTACTTATTTCATTATGGGAGGTGTTTAAGTCTTATTCACTTTCCACGTGGCCTTCTAAAAGTAGAGTAGGGCAATAATACTAGGGGGGAAAAATCCTGGCAACAGTGGATGAAAAGCATAAAGTGGTAACGAAAGGGTAAAGCTGCTCCATTTTGCACTTTCTCACCTACAATCACAGGATCAAAAATGCTGTGGGTTGGAAGGGGCCTCTGGAGATCATCTAGTACAGCCCCGCTGCAAAAGGAGTTATACTTAGATCGGGTTGCACAGGAACATGTCCACCTGGGTTTTGAAAGTCTCCAGAGAAGGAGACTCCACAACCTCTCCTCTAATCAGCCAGTGCTCTGGCACCCTCAAAGGAAAGATGTTTTCCCTTGAGTTCAACCTCCTGTGTTCTAGTTTGTGCCCATTGCTCTTTGTCTTATCACTGGGCACCACTGAAAAGGGTTCAGCCACATCCTCTTGACCTCCCCATTTAGATATTGATCATCATTGATCAGATTCCCTCTCAGGCTGCTCTTTTCTGGACTAAACAGCCCCAGGTCTCTCAGCCTCTCCTCATATGAGAGATGCTGCAGGCCCCTCAGCATCTTGACACTATCTCATTAGAAATCCTCCTTCCTGGCAGTCTATGACACTGTCCATCATTTCATAGCAAACAAAGATATAGTCTAAGAACTGCAACATGGTGACACCATCAAAAAGTGCAGCATGTGAGAGATAAAAGAGTTGCTACTAACAGTAAAAAATTAATCTCCTCGTTAAGTGACCAAGAAAATCTCTTTATTCAGATTAAAGCCTACAGTTCTGCAGTGCCAGAATGACATCTTCAGAATGGAGCTGTGCATATGGAGAGATGAAACCTTACTTGAAACAAAAATCACTTTAAAGCAATTGCATTGTAGACATGGAATATTTCTTACGAGTTAAGAGACCACTGGAACTGAACTGACATATAATTCTCTAAAAAAATTGAACTACTTTTTTTTTTTTTTTTCTTGTCCATCCACCCCTCTAATTCAAAATGCTGCAGTGATGCTGAGAGATCCAAACCTCCAGTCTGACTTTTAATGTGGGCTAATAATTTACGGTAATACCTCACAACTGCTGGTTGGAGTAGTCCACAAATTGTTGACTGTAGTTACAGATGGTTCACTTTCACAACAGTTATAAGCAGTAGAAAAGGAGATGAGGGGAACTAGAAAGTGTGCAGCAGGGAAGAAAATGTTAAAAGAAAGCAAAGGCAAATTCCATTCCTGTAAACTGATACAGACATACATTTAAAAACAATGACTCCACAGTGCCGATAAGGGAAGATCCTTTCCGAAGGTAACTAGATGAAACCATTGGATAAAGCTGTTTGGGGATAAACACATTTTATCTCAAATTATAGAAGTAGATCAGGAACTATGTGAAATAATATCTTGACATAACCCAAGTCTTTGGGGAAAGAGAAGGTTCTGTAACTCAGCAGAGAGGAAAAAAAGTGGAAGAGTGAAATGCAGCAAGGTGAGAAACTCTGTGCTCAGCATTCCTTTTTTTATTATTATTAAAAGTATACCGTGAGAGGAAAACCACATATTTGTTTTCTACAGCCCAGCAGCTGATATCCAGAACCTCTGCCTCACCTCACCATGAATAATATCAGCAGCCAAAATTCCCTCTCCTCGGGTATATAGAGTGAAGAAATGGCTTTAAAGGTTGATGATTGCCAAACAATATCACCTGATTTCTATTGCCCTACTTCAGGTTTCTGGAAAACTAATAAATTACACTGTTTAAGGAATTACTTACTTACTATTTGGCCCACATTTGAACTAGGTAAAGACTTTCTTATGGTGTATTTCTTAGCTAGGAGGCTTAGACATCACCAGAGAAATGATATTTTAATTGAAGTTATGCAGCCTCCATTTGCACTCGTGCTGCAGCATGCAGAAGCTCTTTTAACTTGGTATAAACTCTGAGCTAGAAGACAAAAGTGCATATTATGGCATCCCAGTCTGTAATTTCTCAGGAACTGGCACTCCATTCAGCCATACTAGATGACAAACTTGGAAAACAATAATTATAGAATCCATGATTTTTTTTTTTTAAAGTAGTTCAAAACAGAGTGGGAGAGGAAGAGTGCAATAAACAGTCTGTTAGTTCCAGCTTGTTTCAATACCTGAAAGGCTGCAAGCCCCAGAATTAACAGCACAGTACGAGTGTGCCTCGAGAGACTCAGAAAGCAGAGGAGTCAAATGTCAGAGCTCACTCTCTCCTGAAAACTAACTGCATCTTCTTGACACCAAGTGATGGAAACGGGTCCCAGAAGATAGAATCAGAGAATACCAGCACAGTGGGGGTTTGGAAGGGACTCCAGGGTCATCCATTCCAACCCCCTTGCTAAACTAGGGTTGCTAGATCATGTTGCAGATCCAGGCAGGTACTGCAAGTCTGCAGAGGAGACTTCACAACCACTCTGGGCAGCCTGCTCCAGGGCTTCAGCACCCTCAAGGGAAAGATGTTTTCCACTGAGTTCAAGTGAAACCTCCTGTGTCCTCTTCTGTACTCATTGTCCTTGTCCTATCACTGGACACACCTAAAAGAGTCCAGCCTCATCCTCTTGACCACCTCACTTTAGAGGGGATCAGCATCGATTGCCCCTCAGGCTGCTCTTCTCCAGGTTAAACAGTCCCAGATCTCCCAGCCTCTCCTTGTAAGAGATGTTCCAGTTCCTTCAGCACCCTCACAGCCCTCCAGTAGACTCTCTACAGCACTTCCCTGTCCCTCTTGACCTGGGGAGCCCAGAACTGCATACAACACTGTAGATGTGGCCTCATCAGGTCAGAGCAGAAGGGGAGAAGAACCTTCCTCTGTCTGCTGGTCACACTCTTCTTAATACATTCCAGGAGCCTGCTGCCCATGGTGGCACTTTGGTGGCTCATGGTGAACTTGTCCACCAGCACTCCCAGCTGCCTTGCTGCAGGTGAATCAACCCCTCAGCTGTACTGATGCAGAGAGTTAGTTATTCCCCCCTACGGGCAGGATTCTACATTTACCCTTGTTGAACTCCATGGGGTTAGGTAACTCACTGAATTCTCCCTAGCCTTGAAGGTGCAGAAGAGTCATGACAGACAGCCTAGCTGAGCACAAGGCTCTTGTCATAGCAAAATACAAATAATCTAGAATTCATACACTGCTGGAACATACACTGCACACAGACTAAACAATCAAGACACCACCTTAATCTTTACTCCCTCGAATGCTCCATGTTCAAGCCACTCTCTCACATATCTTTGTATGCAAATGCCTGTTTTAAGCTCTTCTCTATTATTAGGACACTTTCTACTACCACAAGCAGCTTGAGAGACCTCCAAACACATCACATTTTACTTCTGATTTTGAAGGTGAAGGTGCTTGTCACTAGATGTTAAAATACAGAAGATGCATTTGCTGGTTGGTGGACAAATGCTTGATTTATGAATCAAAGCTCTCAAAGACAAATTGCAATGTGCACCTAAAATAATCACAGACTCACGTAGAATCCCTTTATCTACAAGAATAGTTGCAAAAGATTGAAAAGGAACTGCTGGTCATTTACCATCTACAATTACAGAATTAGCATCCAAATCTGCTTGCCAACTGTTCTACTGCAGCTGCCTAGAGCTGCACAATGCCCATGGCTTTCGCAAACTACAAGGATGAAGTTGGGTTTTTTTTCAGTTCTGTTAACATTTTGAGTTCCTATTCAGCAGTTGGAAGTTGGTTGTGGTTTTTTTTTGGTTGTTTTTTTTTTGGTTTTTTTTTTACAAAATGGAGAAGGGAAAGTCATCTTTTGTGTGAAAATACATTACTGCAAAAATTAAATAAATAAGTTGATTAAGCCTGAGGGGGAAAAAAGAGAAAAAAACCAACAACTTAACCTGCCAGCTATACAATTGAAGGGATGACAGAGTGGGAGAATGGCAGAATGGCTTGAGTTAGAAAGGACCTTAAAGATCATCTAGTTCCAATCTCTCTGACATGGGCAGGAACACTTCCCCCCCAGGCCAAGCTGTTCAAGCAGGAGCTACAATAGGCAGACACCCTGAAATCTTTAAATATCTCTTCCATTGGGATGTTACCAGCTATGGAGAGGTCCACAAATGAGTAAGTTGAGGTGGGGTTGGGTTATTTGGGGCAGGCAGGGTACTGGGATGGAAATCTTCCTCAGATCAACACATTTACCTGGTTTGATTTTTTTTTTTTAAATGAAAACATCATGTCAGAACAGCTCTGGTTCTGCAACCATTACCTTCTTCAGATGCAGGGTAACATGAAAATGCTGTGAAAGATAAGGACAAGTGGCTGCTTGCAAGATGTGAGTGTACAATCAAACCCTCACTTAGGTACAGCAGCTGTCTGCACTACAGATGTCTTTATACAATCAAAGCCAGGCTGCAGCTCTGATGGCAGTGCACTGAATGGCTCTTCCTACTGAATTATACATGAGGCAGGTTTTTTTCTCCCATAATCTCACAATCTGATTTCATGCAATTTACATATTGTGATTAATACTGCTGTGTAAAGAAATATTTAACATGCCCTGGCACTGCTGGATAAATAATGTCTTCTAACAGTGTTTTTCACCACTCCTAAAGATTCATTTGATCATTTTTGATCACAGAACCATTTTGGTGGGAAAAGACCTTTAAGATCATTGAGCCCTACCATTTATTTTAAGGTTGTGTATAAGTAATGTTGTTCTTTCTCCTGTAAGCCACCAAAAAATGCATGTTGCCTTTTGCTGAATGTTCTTTCTCTCAGTTACATGACTTCTAATGTGATAACTTTTACAGGGAAATGTGCTGTTTAATAGAAGAAAATAACCCTAAAAATAGTGGGCTTTAAGGAGTGTTTAGAACGTCCTAGAGCAGAGCAAACAGCAAGCACAATGTTTGAAGAGTTTCTATCAAATAGTTTATCTGCATTAATATATATTCCCTCACTCACAAATTTCCCTTCAGATAATAATACTAATGAGTTTTGGCTGATATTGGAGTATTTTGTATGCCCCATTTATAAAAGCTGTTTGCCCATCTGTTAATAGGTTGGAAGCGATTAAAGGACACTTATTTTGGCTGTTGCAAAGGCCAAATCATTTTCAAGCTGCAAATATGTGACAAAACCAGCTAAAGGTTTGCCAAGTTCAGGACCTGCTTTTCTTAAAGAGTTGTGGTGTCTGCTTCCTTTCCCTCCTGCCTAAAAGACTTAGGACTTTTCAGGACACAAAAGCAGAAACTCAGCAAACTCTGATGGGCAGCTCCTACAGTCCACTTGTTCAAACAGAGGTTTTTATGAACTTTGAATGTTTCTTTCAGATCTCTAGCTAAAATGCATTTTTTCTCTTTGCATGTTGACTTTAAAGCATTGCTTCTCTTAACCAAAACGAGGACTACAGGGGTACTCAGACACGTTGGGTTTCATACCTGCCCCTTCTCTTCCTGCCCAGTGTTCCATAGTGTTTGTTAAGGAGCAGGAAAATTAGGAACAAGTCAATATGGGAATTATCAAAGGAAAAAGAAGACAAAAGAGAGGGTAAAGGATTTGGATTGAAAGAACAGTCATGAACAGTGTGCTCAGAATCAACACCAAGCCAAAAACCATAGTGGCAAGAAGCTTGTGTGTGCCACTACTGAGGGATAATTAGAGCTCAGTTCCACCTGTTGGAGACTATCTCAGCCATGTTTCACTTCAACAGAGACAAGAATTAGCCTTGTGGAGAGTCCAGAAACACTGGTTGCAGTGCACTATCCACACCCAATGGCCTGCCTGAAGGCAGATCTCACAAGCTAGATACAGGTGGTGTTCCCAGGATTGGGTTTTGGGGCCAGTCCTGTTTAAGATCTTTATAAGGCTCTAGATGAGAAGATTGAGTGCTCCCTCTGTACATATGCAGGTGACACTCGACTTTGGAGGGAGCATTGATAAGCTTGATGATAGAAAGACTCTGCAAAGTGACCTGTTTAGGACACATTGATGGGTTGAGGTCCTTTGTATGAGGTTTAATGAGGCTAAATACTGGGTCCTGTCCTTGGGTCACAACAATCACATGAACACTCCAGGTTTGGAACAGAGTGTCTGGAAACTGCCCTCCAGAGAAAGACTTGGGAGTTCTGGTTGAGAGCTGGCTGAACGTGAGCCAGCATGTGCCCAGCTGGGCAAGAAGGCCACCAGCATCCTGGCCTAGATCAGGAATAGTGAGAGCAGCAGAAGCAGAGGTATGGTCATGCCCCTAATCTCAGCACTATCAGCGCAGACCCCAGGCCTCTATCGCTCCAAATGCAAAGCAGCAAGGAAGCCATGAAGGGAGTACTCAGATATTCCTACCCTCATTTGCCTGCAAAGTCCTGAATAATTCTTTTTCCCCTTGACTGGATTTGAACTGCAATATCAAAGGCAAAGACCAGTAACTTACCCTAGACCACTGTTGCTTCATCTGCAGATTTAATTTTATAAATGAGCAACATAAAGTGCTACCAACATACATTAAAGACATGCCACCTGCTTTGTACTGCTTCAATGGAAAATCTGTCAAGCACTTTCTTTAATGATTATATGCCTTAAAAATTCAGCAAATGAAAGGATTATCACCCAAATCATATTAATCTGCAAAGGATTAACAGCCTACTGTTGAAAGACTTCATGAACTGCAATAGGAGAGGAGCTGAAATAAAAAATTCAAAGAGCTTTTCACACAAATAGTGCAGAAAGACTGTAGAGGCTGAAGTGGAAATGGACTGGTAGGAAGAATGCTGATGTGAATCAAACCCTTTAGCACTCAAAATTGAAGAAAACACTAACAAATATGCTGTAAACTGTAACATCCTTACCACTTGTATACAGTTTGCTGGTTTGCCTTCTTTACAGTGAGGGTGGTGAGGCACTGACACAGGTTGCCCAGGGAAATTGTGGCTGCTCCCTCCCTGGAGATGTTCAAGGCCAAGTTGGACAAGGCCTTGAGTGACCTGTACTAGTAGGAAGTGTCCCTGCCGGTTGGAACTGGATGATCTTAGATGCTGAGGTCCCTTCCAACCTTACAATTCTGTGATTCTATGATTTCTGTGACCAGTTGCACTCTCATTCTTATTTGTCATTTTAAACACATTTAGGCACGTTAGCTGAAATGTCTTGTTTAAAGAATAAGACTGGATCTTACTGAACTTTCTGACCTTAATGAAACTCTGAGAATGCAGTCTTGATCTCCTGCTGGTACAGTCTTCTTTCAGGGACAGCAAGACCCCCACTGCTATTAAAATGGTATCTCTTCAACAGAACACAGCTTAGCTTTTGGAATGTGAGGACATAGAGAGGCTGTTTTATTTCTCTTCCATTTTCCCTGCCTATAGGACATTAATGAAATCATGGCTGGACATATCTTGTTATCTAATGGCCAACAGAGTTCATTTCATCAAACCTCATTCAGTACTTATCCATATTCATGAAGCCACTTCAGGATGTGTTTGATTTTAGCTTTAGTAGGATTTAAGGGTATGCTTACAGTTAGGCACACACTTAAAACGCTCTGCTGAATTTGGAGGGAGGCAATTGCATGCTTACCTGAGCTAAAGTTAAAATTAAGCATATGCTTAAGTGTTTTGCTGAATACAGATGGAGTGCTGAACTGGAGCCCAGTGATTACTCAGAAGTGTCAGTATGTTCTGAATCCAGAAATTATCACTTTACAAATAAAATCTGAAGATATGCATATACATAATCAATGTATAGCTGAGCAGAATTTTGATGACCGGCTAATTACAATTCTTGCAGACATAAATTAAGAAGGTGATGAAGCCCTGCTCAAACTCAAAAATACATCCCAAATTATTCACTCAGGATGCACACAGAAGACAAAATGTGACAGTGAAACGACATGGAGTCACAAAGATAAACCATAAGGACAGGCAAAGCAACAGCTTTCGTTTCCAGTTGGAGACACCCTTCTCAACCTCAGTGCGCCCAGATTAGTTGGTCTCAGAGCCCAGTTTCCTGAGGCTTCAATGATGTTGGTGGAATGTTAATATCCTCATCAAACAAACAGATCTCCTTTAGCCCACCAAAGAACTCAAAATCACTGTTTTGAGGTTTCGCAACTTGTGGAAATTGGCTGCATGGATTCTGCTTGGCAAGCATGTAAATCTATGGGGAAGACCTACTCTTGATTTCTAATGCCTCTGGCAGTTTTCAGTATTAATTTCCTAAAGAAAGACTTTGAAGAATAAGTCTGAAAATAAGTCCAAGGTTTCATCTGCTGCCAATTTTACAAGAGATGAATAAGAACAGAGCACCCCATGTTCCTCCATTCTTCCTCAGAATTTGACGTGGTGCTCTCCTTCTTGTTGGGTTGGAAATCTACCACAATCCAGAAAGCCAGAAGAAAGACCTAGACAATGAAGTAAAATGATAGACAGCTCATTGCTGAAATACATGTCAAGAACTGCATGTGTACTTCAAAAGCTTCTAAACTTAGCACTTACAGCTTTACTGAGCAGAACTAAAAAGTTCAAAGAGATAAACCCAACCCGATCAGCAACTGCAAAAGTAAGGGATGAACCTAGCAGTACTTAGCTTCAAGCTCAGATGTAGAGGTTCAAACAAGGAAAATATTGCTTGTCCCTTTCCATCTCCTCAGTGACTATTCTCTGTCCTGCTGCCTTTTAACACTAACACTGTTAACATTTAATGAGCTATGAAAACACAAACCCCACAAAACATCTGCTGTCACTTCTATAAATCACAGTGTTTGCTCTTGTGATGCAGTTCTGGCCTGGTTACGCTTACAAAGGATACATCATAGAATCATTTCAGTTGCAAGAGACCTTGGAGATCACCCTGTCCAACCATTCTCTAACTTTACCAAGTCTGGTGCTAAACTGTGTCCCTCAGCACCACATCTCTGCTACTTCTAAACACCTCCAAGGATGAGTACCCAACCACCTTCCCAAGGAGCCTGGATTTGACTCCTGAAGTTACTCCTCTCAGAACTAGAGTGAATAAAGCCTATCCTAAGTAACTAGTGATAGAAAAAGAAGAAATAGCCTCAAGTTGCACCAAGAAGGTTTAGACTGGATTTTAGGGGAAATGTCTTCAGTAAAAGATTGTTAAGAAGGTTCAAACTGGATACTAGGAAAAATGTCTTCAGTGAAAGAGTGGCGAGGCACTGGAACAGGCTGCCCAAGGAGGTAGTGCAGTCACTGTCCCTGGAGGTGTTCAGAAAATCTGGCACTTCAGGACATGATCTAATGGAAATTATGGTTTTGGGTTGATGGTTGAACTTGATCTTAGAGATTTTTTTCAACCTTACGATTCTAGCGTTTTATCAGCCCCATTCAGCCACTTGGAAATCTTGTCAGGAACTTAAAGTATATGGTGAATCACAATCTACAGGTTAGTTAACATAGTCTAAAGCCATGCCAACCCCTAATAAAGTCACCATCTAGGAGTTAATATGAAGATGAAATCACACTTCCAGTGCAATTGAGCTGTGAGCAGTTATTTTAATGCAATATGGATGTTAACAGCAGCTGTCTGGAAGAAAATATGGGAAGAGAGTGGACATAAAGGTACAATAAGGATAATATCTGCATAAAATCTCAGGAGTCATCCTCCAGAAATCAATTTCTGGGCAAAGATCCAACACTACAGTAAGTGACTTCGTTCATGTCTGTGGATAAATGTATCAGCTCAGAGTAAGATGGAGAGTTGATAGCTTCCTCTTTGTAATTCACAGGAGGTTTCTCAAATGCTAGCAAGGCATTGTCCAAGGGACTCTTACATCCTCCAGCTGTGCTTATCAGTATGTTATACAGATTATGAGCTGACAATAGAAACTAAAATCAGTATGTGACAGGGCCAGATCTCTGGGTATCTCTGATAGTCCTGAATCCAGTTTCAAACACAAGCGTTGCTCGTTTCAAAAATCAATTTTGAGAAGATAAACCTTTGGTCAGCAGACTGCTACCCATAAAGCTTAACTCAGCTGAGAGAAAACTCTTTTACACCTTATTTTCTTACATATAAAATGTTCTTCCTTAAGTAGGGTATATTTGACCTTATTTCTTAGAGAAAGTTGACCACATAGCTTGAAGTGTGTCCGTTTTTAACGTGAAGGAAAAACATCATCAACCCCTGTGAAGAGGGAGGTGAGAAACACACAGAAAGGTTCTTAGCGGTTTGCACTCCCCGGGCTATTTGATACACTGCTAGAACAAAGGAGTCAAATGGCTTTATCTTCCCTGACTCTTCCACTGAAAACAGTGCACTGAAGCATGTGTTTGACTCGGAATGAGCTGTTCCTGCTTCACACTATGATGAGCCACTTGCCAATTGAGTTCAGTCTCCTGCCTCCCACTTGCAAAAGGAATTTAATTGGCTCTTACGGCAATCTGTACTCTGTAAGGTTGCAGAGAGAAAAGAAAAATGAAGAAAGAAAAAAATAATCCCAAGCTATCTTATCTGAAGACCTCGTACTGGTGTTCCACAGCCCTCCGTTTGTGCTGGCTCCCCATCTCAGTGTGTAGCTGCAGACATTCCTCCCCTCAGATTGCCAGTTTTCACTTGGGGTCACCCACAACATCAGGGTCAAACCTGATAAGACCTTGAGCAACCTGATCTAGCTGGAGATGTCCCCACTCGCTGCAGGGGATTGGACTAGACAACCTTCCAGGGTCTCTTCCAACCTGATGCAGTCTGTGATCCTGCAAAAAGTTCACAACTCTTTTCCTTTACTTCCCAAGCTGCCTTCCAAGGCTGCAGTCTGTGGTCCGGTAGGTTGCATATGCTTCTGTGTGAGGCCATCTCCTGCCCGGAATTCCAAGTTTCACTCTGCCTGAGACAAGGGTGGCCTGCAATAAAGACCTTGCTTCCACTTCACAAGCCACCTGTTATCTTCTTTACCAACCTGCCAACTCCTCTATTGCTTCCCAGTCCTGCTGCTCCCCAGCCCACTGTGCCATCTGCACAGCAGGAATTCAGAGATAAACTTACCAAGTGTTAGAAGTCTCAGCTTTGTCTCAGAGCCGGTGCTGCTTTGTGAGTAGAATAATTATTCCAGAATGGAAGTAACTTTTATTTGAGAAGGTCTGCATGGAAACCTACTCCCTCCAGGATCAGGAGTAACAAACTAGTTTATTCCATTCTAGCTTTGTTAGTCTTCTTCCTCTTCTGCCCAGGGCTCAAAATCTATTTGTGAATGCCTTACATTTTAGTACTAGGAGAGGATATGTATGGATGCAATAATAAAATCCCTCCACAAGAAGAATGAAAAAATTGCTCAAAATGTTATTTTAAATTTTCTAATTACTTCTAAAACTTCTGCTTCCCAGCTGCTCCCAAATCTCAGAAATTACAAGTTCTGATTACTCAAAACACTGTTAAGACTTCTGTCCTAAAGCTAAAAAAGAAAATAAACCAAACAAACAAAAAAAAAACCTCAAAACCCAAACAAAACCAAAAACCCACACAACCCCACAAAAATCCATGATCAGCAAATCAACAGGTCACTGTAGCTCAGAAGAAACTGCTAAAAGTGCCATGTGAAAGACTGCAAGAGGTGACTGGGTTGCAACCAGAGCACAAAATCAGCTCATCTGTTACAGTCAGTGGTACCACACCAAAAAACCTCAAGACTTTAGTCTTGCTCCCAGTGCTTTATCATGCTCTGCACTGCTTAACTACAATAAGTTGGACAATTCCTCTCTCAGGCAATTCACAGCTGATGAGACAGCAGAGACAGACAGATGAATAACCCAAGGAAACAATTTTAATTGACATGACCCAGAGTTGTTAGAGTATATCAGGAGCTTAATGGCTGTGACTTTAGAGCAGAGAGTGTGTCTAAAGGTAAGCTTCAGTATGAACATAGACTGCATTGAAGGTGTTGGTTTGGACCATCTACAAAGAATTTCTGCCAAGCCTCCAAGGTAGGACAGGAGAACCACCTGCAGTTGCATGCTGGGACATTGAAACTAGCATCAGTTGTCAATGGGAAGAATAGAAGCTGATCATTCTGTTGTGAACCAGAGATGATAGGGTGGAAAAGGATGTTTCATATTTTGTTCAATTCAGATTATTACAGCATTCTGTCTAAACTGGTGGATTTGAACCATGGAAGCACTTTGCATGATGAACAGTAAGGACTCTTTATCAGCCTTGAATCATAATGCAGAAAAGGGTAATTCACAGCTAGCTTTGAAAGAGCTTCCCAGTTAAACAACTGTCTCCTATTTTAGGTCAAGTACAAAACCCTACTAAAGTGCAAATTGCAAGGAAGTCAAGCTATGCCAGCTCTTAAAACACCACAGTCTTGTTCTATCTCCTCCTGAAGGAAATAAATCAATACCTCCAAATAATGGTATTCTTGTAAGGCAACCTCCTACCTACCATCCACCTACTTACCTACCTACCTACCATCCGTCTGTCTACTTGCCTACCCATCTACCTACCTGTATCTATTTATCATTATTCTTCAGGTGTCTTTTGGGGAAAGATTTTTGAAGCATAATTTAAAGTTTAATGAACCACTCATTCTTTTTTTTTTTTCTTTCTTAATTTTTCAGGAAGTATACCAAAGGCATCCTGAAACACACACACACACACCTGCCTTGTGTGCAGATGGAAGCAAAGCTACAGGCATTGTGTGTACACTCCTTTTAACCAGGTTCCCGAGCCACAGTGATCTCAGTTGTGCTTTCTCGTTACAGAAATTGCAGTCAGACATGGAAATGCTCTGCCAGGTGATTAGCTTTCTTAAAGCTCAGTAACAAAGATGTGTTTGTGCATGACATTGTCAGGTTTGGGGGCCTCACTACAAGAGACAAGAAGAAATGTCCATTGGGACTACATTGAGGTGCTGGAGTGGGTCCAAAGAAAGGCAACGAAGTTGGTGAAGGGTCTGGAGAACAGGCCTGGTGAGGAGCAGCTGAGGGAGCTGGGGCCTCAACCATCTCTACAGGCAACCTGTTCCAGTACGCTACAGAATTTGTTCCTAACATCCAACCTAAATCCCCTCCTCTCTAGTTTGTAGCCATCACGCCTTATCCTGTCACTGCAGGCCTTTGTAACCAGTCTTTCTCTCTCTCCTTATTGCAGGTCCCCTTAGGTGCTGAAAGGTCACTATTAGGTCTCCCTGATGTTTCCACATTGGCAGGATGGCATAAAGGAGATTGCACCAAAAGAGGTGATTATACTCCCTGTCTGCACCACAACTTCCTTTGCATTTATTTTCAACCCCATTGCTTACCAAGCAATACACATTTTCTGTACGTCTGCAGTGGCTGAGGCTGTCTTACAATTAGGATATTTAAATGCAACTTCATAAAAAAATATGTAAATATTCTCTGTATATTTATATGTAAGTACAGTAAAACATTACATGTGCATATACGACAGCTTCAGCACAGCAAGGAAGCACTTAAGCACTTCAGAATAAACATAATGCCACAAGGTCTTTGCAATGCTCAAGTAATTGAAGCTATAAGAGCAGTCAAGATCTCATTAGAGACTCTTAACATTTAAAGATACAATACCATGCTAACAAACTCCTTTACCATAGAATCATTAAAGTTGGAAAAGATCTCCAAGATCACCAGATTCAGCCACTGACCCAGCACCACCATGCCCATGGAACCATGTCTTCAAGTGCCATGTCTACAGGTTTTTGAACACCTCCAGGTATGGTGACTCCACCACCTCTATGGGCAGCCTATTTCAATCCCTGACCACTCTTTAAGTCAAGAAATTTTTCAGGTCCTTGTTACTTGGCAGAAGAGATC
>VWYK01016834.1:48957-63559 GCA_013399775.1 Semnornis frantzii | reverse complement strand
AAATAGCTCCCCACGCTGTAGAAAAGGAAGCACTCTTTACCCACGCAAATTGTGAGGGCTGCCTGAATCTCCAATACCCTTTATTCAGATATGTATACAGTGCCTAGCTAAGCACCAAGGGAAAAGAGCAGCGAAATCGCTTGTTTCTGATACTTACCACCACAGCCCTGAACACTGGAGTTCATCTGTGGAGTGCCAAGTATACTATATTTACGCATACACTGCACTGTCAGTCACATTGCAGTTTTGAAAACAGAGTAGCAGAAAGGAGAGAACAATGCATCCTGTAGTACATTATTTCAACATTCACAACTAGTCAGAACAATTCCTCTGTATGACTAATTAAACTGAAGTAATGGATGACATATCAATATTTATGGTGCAGAAAAAGCTGTGAATTCCCTGAGGGAAGGAACAGGGTGTAGAGAAAAGCCACACATGCACAACTCCATTTCATGTCATCTTGTAAAGTAGTATGACAAATAGTTCCATGTAACCCATTCAGAAGAATGGCCTGTAACTTTCAAACATATCTTCAGAAGCAGCCTTCAGTTATGCCTGAATCTAAAATTCTGCCAATAACTTGTTATTGATAAATATTGCTCTGCAAGATATTTCTATAACTTCAGTGTCTGAATAGAGAGTTTTGTGCAAGGAAAACAACACTCAAGACTAATAAACCAAAATTGTGTAACTGATCAGAACTGATTCTTCAAAGCTCATTTAATTCTTCCATCTTCTCTGCAATTTTAATTGTATCAGTTGTTTGTTAATCTCAAATGATTACTAGGCTTCAAGTCTTACAGGAGGCAAAGAAAAAAAAGTAAGGTAGGTGGGTGAAGGAGACAGCTGTATTGTTCTAGCTGTTCCTCAGCCTCTCCCACTGCCAAATTTCTGTGGATGATGTATCCCAAGGCAGCAATTTTAAGAACTTTTTGGCACTATCCCAAGCCCCTCTTGCAAATCAGAGATCAGACTAATGATATTTTAAAAAGGAAGAAATAGGAATAAATTGGGTAAGTGACAGTGCATCAAATAGTGGAAGCCACTGAACTTCAATACTGCAACTTTACAGCAGAACCACTTGTCCAAATTTTAGAGTAAAACTTCACCGGGTAAGACAAAGTCAGTACAACAAAACCAAGGCAAAAAACTACTTTTCAAGAGACTATTTGCCTTAAAGCTACTGCTAACTAAGGACACTGCAATATCAGACAAAGAAAACTCCTTCAAGCAATTCACACAATGTTAGTCTCATTAAGTGAAGGAATTGTCATTTGAACAAGGTTAAGTAAGAACTGGAAATATAGCAGTACTAGCTTTCACTAGGGTTGGATATCTCAGTTTTAAAAATGCAATCTAGAATGACTGAAATAAGTCCTTTACTCACTGCCAGAACCAAGACAAACTTGTTTCCTAAGTGAGGACAAAATTCCTGCGTCTCTTTAGTCATTTACTCAGTAAAGGAACACTAATTTCATTTCTGTTGTGTGGGGGAAAAAAAAAAAAAAAAGTCACATGAAAAGACTATCCCCCATATTGCTGGTTCTTGTTTGTAAACTTGAGTAGAGAGAGAATATTATTCAATACAAATTTTGGAATTATCCCAGGGAGTTGAAACCTAACCCAAGGACTCCATCTACTTCAAAAACCTCTCATGTTAAACAGGCATTACAAGTAAGTCTCTCCTTGCAATCAGTACAGCTTATGTACAGTTGTGGCAAAGATGCTATGCATTTTTGACTGGTCATTCACAGCTCAAGATGCAGCTACAACATACAGGAGAGACTTCTTTCCATAAGTGCATCACAGACAACACAGGGACTGCTTTTAAAAGCACAACTACTCTACAACTTATTTTTAGTATTGAGAGAGGGCAGGAAGAGCATTCAGTAAACCTTTCAAAAATCAGACAGCCACCCACTGAACTGCAGCGACACTGTTTAAATAAATCACAGGGTTCTTTGCTGCAAAAATTACAATGAAAAGACAGACCAAAGACTTCTGAGTCCTTTAAAATGCCAGAGGCGATGAAACAAGAAACAGCAGCAGAACACTGAAATGCTGCAGTAATTTACCTGCAAGAGGTAGGTCAAACAGGACTTGTAGGATTTGATGAGCATAGAACAACAATGTCCAGCAGCTGCAAGGTAGGAATGTACTTATTTCAGAGAAAATCCAAAGAAGGCTGGTCTTAGAGATCTGCATTGCAAGGCTTATTAAACTCTCCCCTTGATTTCAAGCAAAAATACTGGAAATTGGCAAAATACAAATGCAAGTTAAACTTTCCTTTACCTCCTCAGCAGATAAAGTTTGAGGCACCAACATTACCAAAACCTCCTAATGATGATTTTATGATTTCATCAAGCCTGCATAAAATGGTAGATAAAGGGAAAAAAACACAAAATCAAAGAGAGTATGTAAGTAACTGAAGAGCAGAGTTCCAACAGCTGATACCATAAAATTGAGGGCACCTGTTAAGAGGAACCCTTCTAGGCTCAACAGACCAAAGAACCAACAAAACACAAATCATCACAACTTGGAAACCAAAATGTAAATGCTTCAACGCAAATTAATCTGTTGTACGAGTTCTTTACTTAACTAACTCCCGTAAAATCTCTACCTTCAAATAGAAGGCAGCTCTTAATATGAGATATACAAGCTTCAGTTTGAAGAGGCCTTGACACAACAGAAAGTTAAGAGATTCATACAGACTGGTTTCCTTTAGCATGAAATAAAAGCAAGCCGCTTTGTCCCTGTTCATTCCTACTACGAGTTTTCCAGGTAATAAAAATCCTGCGAGCTACCTATCTTGAGAGGTCGGCAAGGGCCATTTCAGCTGTTAGTCACCAGGTGCCAGGGCAACACGCAGGTACTGGGGATTCCGATACTCATCTTCCCTCCTGAGCTACAGCATTGCACCATCCTCATTCCTCAGCGGCTCTCAACTTGCCAGCTCCCACCCCGTGGCCTATTTGGAAGGGCCGAGAGCAACAGCTGTGAAACTGCCTGCAGGATCCTACCTGCCTGCAGCCGGGCAGGAAGCCCGTCCTTTCCTCCTCCCGCACACCATTCCCCGGCCCGCCCCAGCACAGGCCCAGCTTCGCACCCAGCACATTCCAAAAGCAGAAGCCAATACCCACGTCCGACGAGGACGTGGATGGCCATTGGCCATCAACTTCTGTTGGTGTACCCCTTCAGCCAAGCGACTTATGGCAAGGTGGGAAATGAAGTAATAGATTAGAAAGAGCCACTGAAAAACCCCGATACCCTAAGGGAAGGGCAGGGCGGGAAAGGGGCAGTGCCAGGGTCTCGTAGACACATGCCCACACCTCCCGCCGCCTCACAGCCAAGGCATGGATCCAGTTTCTCACAGGATCAGGGCACGACTACGCTTTAGGAACTCTCTATCGATTCGCGCGCCTATAGAAAAGTTATTCCAGCCCCCCTCCGCATGTACGAGGGCTGGCTGATCTCGGGACGCGGNCAACCCCGCGCTGCGCGGAGCAACCGGGACTTGGCAGCCCGGGGTGCGCTGCTGCCGTCGGGCTTCGCCTTTCGGGTGCGTTTTGGCCGTAATTACCTTCATCATTTTAATTTTCTTTGCTCACAAGCCGCACCTGCAACTAGTGCGGAAACCTGCCACACCATTACTCCGCAGCCAGACACCATTCCGCAACCGATCCTCGGCGCCAGCACTCCCGGACCGAGCCCCGCCAGCAGCCCATTTCAGTGTTGTCGCCGGTCCCGCAGCCCTACACGGGGCAACGTCCGAATATATACCCCCTTTCTCCGCCGGCCGTAACCCGTAGCCTTGGGAGGCGACGGGCCCCGCCCGGGCAGCGCACCGGCACCTCGCCCAGCTTTCTAACGGGGGAGCGGGCAGCCGATGCAGAACTAGCGCGGGTTCGGGGGTGGGAAGGCAAATACAAAAAGGACGATAAACAACGACGCGATCATCAACCTACCGGCCACGCAAACTGAAAAGGAATAACAATCCTGCCCGTCTCGGGAGTTCTGCCTTGATGGGAGTATTTGTTGCTGTTCAAATAGAAAATATTTCCACCGAGAACGGGGGTAGATCCGAATCCGTAGTTGCAGGGTCCGACTGGAGTGATCTTGGCCTGATATTCCTTGAGGCAGACTTTCACGTAAGTGTCGCACTCGTCCCGGGTACAGTCCAGGTTCTGGGGGCTTTTCGTGCCATCGCAGCATTCCCCATTGAACAACTCGCCGTTTACATTCCGCACCGAGTTAAGCTGCAGCTCGAAATAGCCCGTGGACCGGGACACCTAAAAATAAAAATCAAAGGGGAGACAGCTTCATTACTACCGCGGGAGACGGCAGCGCTCGGAGTGCAGGGCTGTGGCCAAGCACTCGCCACCTCCCCGCCTCCAACTTTCGCCGGCTAAGGGTTTAAACCCTGCCACGGCAGCACACATAGATACATAAATATTATATATATAGGTATTGAAGATAACGCGCATAGTGGAACTGGAGAGGGGAGGAGGAAAGAAGGGAGAAAGACGCGTAGCCCGCAGCCGGGAGCGGAATCCCCCGCGCTCCCCTACCTGCACGCAGGAGGCGAGGAGCAGCGCCAGGCCGAGCGCGGCGGCGCGGGGGACCCGGCTCCACCGCCCAGCGCCCCGCATGCCTGCTGCTGCTCCGCGCGGCCNGGGGCCGCCCGGAGCGCTCCACCGCCGCTCCCCTCCCGCGGGCTCCGCTCGCCCTCTGTGCGCTTCGGCTCCGCGGACACCCAACAAGTAGGTGCCGGAGTGACAGCTTCATTACCCATTCGCCGCCGCTGCCGCCGCCTTCATATTAATGAGGGGGACGGCCCGGCCCCGCGGCGGGCGGGTGGGGCCAGCACCGCTCCCGCCGCGGCTCTTAAAGGGCGGCGGGCAGCAGCAACTGCCCGTGTCCGGCCTTGCCTTGCTCTGTTCTGCCTTGTTCCTTTGGTAGCGAGGGGAGGGGGCGGGTCTGCGTCTGCCAGTCACAGGAGAGCACGACTGGGGTGCCTACGCTCCCCACAGCCACAGAAGGGTATTCAAGGTGTGTGCACCTACCCGTTGCATGTAAGTGGACGGGGGTGCATGTACCCGCGGGGTCAGAGGAGTGACTGTGTGCACCTAGGGCTGTGGAGAACTGCGTAGGGTGGCTGTAGTCCTGGCCTTGGGGGAGCACATGGGGTACCTGCATCCACACTGTCACAGGACTGCACAGGTTGTATGCACCTACAGGCATAGAAGAGCACATGTGGTGCAATCGCATGCAGTCAAGAAGCGATGCTGTGGGGGGGAACACAACCTAGCAATGGAGGAATATGCATGTTTCATAAACCTGCAGCCATGTAGAAGTGCACCTGCAGCCCTGGAAAAGGATGCAGTCACAGTCATGGAAGATTGTGCTGGTTGAGAGTGCCCATTTCCATGGAGGAGTACAGTGTGTGCAAATGTAGCTGTGGAAAAAACACCGTGTAGGATCATCTATAGCAGTGGAAGAGTATGCATGCTGCATGCACCCACAGCTGTGGAGGATTGTATGGGTTGGATACACCCGTGGCTGCAGAGGAAAACAGAGGGTGGGAGTACCCACAGCCCCAGAGGGCTGTGTGGGCTGCATGCACCCACAGCTGTGAAGAAGGAACATGCATGATGTGTGCACCCATGGCTGTGGAGCAGTGCACAGGATGCATGCACATACAGTCATGTAGAAGCACAAAGGGTGCACACACCCACAGTCACATAGGATTTGCTTGTAGAGTGCTCTCAGTGGCACGCGTGGTACACACAGCAGATGGCCAAGTGGTGGAATCATGTCCTCCAATGGTGGCTCAAGCAACTATGAGTAGCTGAGCAGAGATTCTCCTTTAGTTTAAGCACCCTGTGATTCTGAACCCTGCTGACAACTATGAAAGCTATACATCCAGACAACTGCATGCTATCGATATGCTATCAAAGCCTAGATCTGCATTTTGGACCTAAGTTTTCCTTCTGTTTCTCTCCCTCCCCCCTCTCTCCATTTAACTCTCTAGTACTGATCATCCACCAGAGTGGACAATTGGAAAACAAACAGTTCAGAAATCAAAGGGCCATCATGTTCCCCTCTGCAGAAAACGTTTCAGAGATCCTCCCCCAGCCTTTTCAGCGTCTCGGCTGCCTCCCGTTCCTCCAGCAGCCAGCCGGCACGCTGCTCCGCTATTCATGGCCAGCCTGCAGCTGCAGCTACTCTCCTAGGCTGACGCAGCAGCTGCTATATGTGTGCCAGCTGGCTAGCCGCTCTCCAAAATCCTCTTGTCCGCCCTGCTCCCCTTGCTTTCCTGCTTTGCCACCTACAGACCTGCTTCTCCTTCCTCACCCACGTCTCCCACTTGCCACAGTCTGCTCCGGTTTCCTATCTACTAGCTGTCCTGAGTCTACCCGTTTGCTGTCCTGGTTCACCTTAGTTGCTCTCCAGGAAGCATCCTTCTGCTTTCCCTCTCATCCCTCCTGAGCTCAAACATGAGCTCTCTGAAGTGGAGCAATGAATATTGCTTTTAATTATTTTGTGTCCTCCCTTTGAAACTTTGCCTCCCAACATAACTGCCTTCAAGCTTTTTTTTTTTTTTTTTTTTTTTTGTTAAGATAACCTCTAACCACCTTTAGAAGACAGGTCCAAGTGAAAACAGAGGGAGCTGAAGGGGGGGCAGGACATTGGCTTGAGGTATTGTTTCAAAGTTGCCACATTTCGCTAATCAGAAGCTGCTAGGCTGTACCCTTGCCCAGATGTGCTTCTTGTTGGCTTCCAAATGTACAGGCAAGTGCTCTTTAATTTTTAATTACTTTTCTGGTGGCTGAAGAGAATGAATTTCTTAGATGAGCTTTCTGCCTAACAATTATTTTGCAGTGCATGGCATCCAAAGTATTTTGCAAGAGCAGTATTTTGTTTGCAGGTATCATCATAAACAAACATAAAACCTCATAATCTGCCTTCTGCATTATGCAGTTGATATACCTGTGGAGGAAGACATACATTTTTATCACCAAGCTAAGCAAAGGTACTACAGAAGAAAGATGATCCAGTAGTTGCAGCATATGCTCAGTCTCTACAAAGCCAAGCTCAGTTACCTGCTGTATCACAGAATTTCTTTGTTTCTTTCTTGAGCACACCACATGCTCTTTTTTCGCTTTGGTTTTGCCTTTTTAAATATACTACAGAAATCCAAAACTCTGGTGCCATTTTAAAATTACTTTTCTCATTGTAACCTGGCTTCACTGGATCAGAGAGGGGAGGTGCAGCTATTTCTAGGCATTCACTCTGCTCAGGGAAATTTTCATTTTATTCTTTTTGGTGTTGCAGCCCCATTTTCAGCCTGAACTCTGTTTTCTCACTGTGGTCGTTATTTCTCAAATGCCCTGGACTTCCATTCTATTCTTCTTCAGGTACAGAAAGTTGTTTCATTAGTTAGGCACAGATAGGGGCCCTTTTCAGGAAACACGGCCGAAATATTTCTTAGCGCAGAAGGTTTGAGCTTATACAAAAGCCTGGGAGCCAGATCTAGAGGCGAATGCTAACCAAGGCTAAGAGGAGCCGTTCCTTGTATCTTGGACAATCTGCATCAGACACGTCCCTGCAGGACCAGCCTGAAGGGTCCAGCCTCTACCACAGTTCCTGCTTTCCCATGGAGACTGCCTCCTGGTAGGATTTGGGGTGAAATGTAGTAAGATAAGATGAAAGGCAAAAGGTCCTGCACAGCCCTTGTGGTGCCTAGGTCCTTTCCAGCAGGTCACTAAATTCTTTGGCATCCAAGGATGCAGAGGCAGGATTTGTCCTCCTATTGCTCTACTGTTCCCCAGGCTCTGCACCCCTGTTGCAGAACAGCTCGTAGGACTGGGCTTCCCCTGCTCCGAGGAAGTATGCTGGCTCCATAACTCATTCCCAATCAGCTGCACTGTCCAAGGCCTGCTCAGAGCCCCAGCTGCCAAGTGTAAAGTGTCTCCTCTTAACGCCCACACCTGCAGCCTAGCCTGCTGTCACCCAACCCACTGCCTTTCCCCAGCCATCCTGCATCTGGCTGTACCCTGTGCCAGCACCCATCCTTTCTCTAGTGTGTGAGACCAGGACCTTTCCCTCGCCACTGCATGGTCCTCCTCCCCTCATCTTCCCATTGGGTCCCTGTGCCTTTATGTTGAGTCACATGTCTGTCTGTGCAGTCCTGTGCAGGCAGGCACCTCTCTGCTGCACAGGCAAAGTCGGTATCAATTTTCCTATGTTGAGCACAAGCTTTGAGGTGCTCTTCTTTCATTACCTCTCTGCCAAAACAAGAGATGTCAAGATCCAGATTAAAAAAAGATACAAATACCCTCTTATTGCTGCTCCCTCAAGTCCTCAGTCCGCTGCCTTTCTCCTTTCTCTATCAAGCCTTTCTGAGGGTAGCAAGTGGAAATCGGGGGCTGTGTATGAAAGAGGGGTGGGAATAGGGCTGAGAAAACTCATGCTTGACTTTAACCAGGTTTCGATGTTGCAGTCAGCAGTTACTCATCTTGCACAAGGGACACAACTGGAGAACATTGGTCCCCCCGGCAGGGGAGCGATGTGCTCATGGCCAGTCTCAGGCAGGGTGGAGTGCTGGCATCCCACACCACCTTGTTTCCCAGACCTCTGAGCCAGGATTTTTACTTTAGTGCTCTGTCTGTGCACTAGTGCTAAGTTATGCATATATGCAACTCCTTTGCAAGTGTGCTCATTAAATCGTTTCCATCAAATATCCTTGAAGGATCATAGCAGTAATGAAGGGGCAGGGTTTATCCATTTGCCTTAGAGATGGCAAGAGGGATAGGCAAGTCGTTTGTTAGCATGTGAATGGATATGGATGTGGACATGTATCTCACTTACTCGGGCCAGAATGTGTCTGCTTGGGAAAATTAAAGGCAAGATCACTTTGGATGTTGTCCATCTGAAACTTGGCAGAGTAGGAGTTAACCCTCCTTTTCTGGCCAGAAAGGCTACAGCTGCCTGTCCTGAGAGCAAGGCATTGGAGGACAGAACCAGCTGTGAAGAATTAATTTCCCTCCTTCCTCCTCCATGAGATGCCTTGTGGGCCAGGGCTAACAATATGAATGGAGAAGACTGCTCAGGAAGAGAACTACAGGGTAACTAGAGAAGAATTTTTCTTTCTCTGTTTTTTCTGGAACTTGGCTGGAGCAAGGTATTTTGAGTTTTCCTGTGGACTTGGCAGGTTAAAGATATGTCTTCTCCCTTGACTTTGACCGAAGAGTCCTGTTAGATTTGTATGTCTCATGTAATGTGTTTAACAAGTCTGTACTTGCATGTGTCTACTCTTCATGGAGGCAAAGCAGACCTGAACTGCAAAGATGTTGTTTCAAATTATCTTCCAGTATAAGACCTGGCAGTGGTTTCTCTTAGTTAGGACCAAGCTACTAGTATAGCCCAAGAGAAGATGAAGTGGAAAAAGCATAAGGTAGTGCTTATTTGTCTTCCTTCCCAACTACTAATAGGGAAGTAAAGTTGCGCTTGATGGAAGTTGTGCCAGGAAAGGAGCTGAGATCTTGGCACCACCCTTTCCTATTTCAGTGGTTGTCCAGCTCTGAGCTGGTGCTAGTCTCTGTGGGCTCCAGAGCAGAAAGAAGGTGGTTTCCTATCGTTTCAATTTCACTGCCTGGCATGCTTTCTGATTTTGAGGTCTGGTCTGCTGCCAGCAGAAGCATATGTTCAGTCTGGCCCAAGAAGTCAATTGGTCTCAGTTCATACAGCTTGGTACTAAACACCAGCAATATCAATAAAATGAGGGAGGTCTACTGAACACAGGCTTTGAGAGTTCCTCCCAAATGATCACCTCCCACGTTTCAAAGCCCTGCCTAAAAGGTTCACACTTGAGGTGATGGCGGAGGTGTTAACTGTTCACTTGGGAAAAAGAAATTGTAGAAAACCCGCTCTGGTAATCTGACTTCTGAGATTCAATCCACTCCCTTAATAGTGAAGTTCTTGCTCTCCTATTGCCTTTCCTTCTGGGTGGATTTTTAGCAAACAGCCCATCTCAGAAGCTTTCTCAAATCTGACTGAACCATCCTGTATCCACTATCCATAGGTGGCCTTTGCTCTTAAGGTTCTGCATGGCTCTGCAGTCATCTTCCAAGAAACTTTTACCTATGACTTTCCTGGTATGCGAATCACAGAAAGTAAAATCAGAGGGAATATCCAGAGATGACCTAGTTTATCCCATTCCCTGAGAAAAGACAATCAGTGCCAGCTTCTTGCATAACAGATGGGTATCTGACCTCCTAAAAAACATCTCCAGACAGAAATTTCATAGCTGTGATAACCTGTTCTAGTGGCTAACCTTCATTCTGCTATATTGATGTGCTTTGATCCCACTTCTTGACCTATTTGCAACAGCAAATAGGCGGAGAACAGCATATTCCCTTCCTCTCTGCTGCTATCCTTGATGTATTTGAAGACTACGGTTGTGCCTCCCTCAGACATCTCTTCTATGGCCTTGATCATTCTATCATTCTTGTGGTCCTCCTGTAGTTTCTCTGCCCTTGTCCCTCAATTTTCTTAAAATCCAATACCCCAATCTGGATCCAGATTCCCAGTGAGAACTTAGCAGCCCTAGACAAGACGGGAGGATTCAATCACTGACCAGGCAGAAGTCACTACTGGCCATACTTGCTTCCCTTGTTTCTTTCTTTCTTGCACTGCCATGCTGTTGTTGCCTTAAGTCTGGATTGCCCTCCACTGAGCAGCTTTTTACCCTCATAGCTTTAGATCGTGTTTTCTAGTTATAAGAATGTGATGCTAGTGTCAAAATCCCTAATAAAGAATAGTTTTGTGTCATCTACTAGTTTTTGTATATCCTACTGCCCCAATGATAGGAAAAATATCTGGATGTTTTAACAAATTTGCATTAGCCATTACTCACTTCCTTGTTGGTTTTTGGATGTTTATAGAGCATGGTTTTTATTTGTTCCAGTTCTCTCCTGGAACTCAAATGGAGTTGCCTTGTGCTCCATCTTCAGCTCCTCTATTTTCCAAATGGCATTACATCTCCTATCTCTAGTCTTCTGACACCTTGCTGGTTCTCTGTTGCATCCCAGAGAGCTGCTAACAGCCACAAGGTTGCTTCAATAAGCAGTCTAAGCACAGCATATTTAATCCAGCTAAGTATTCTTTAGTTATTTTTTCTTCTCTCTAGACTGAGATCTTTCTGTGTCATCTGTGGCACTGTGTTAACTGTTTGGGCAACAGTGGTCTTTTTACTGAAAGCTGAAGTGAAGAATGCCAGTACTTCCACTGTCTTCACACCGTGCATTGCTATCTTTCCTTCCCCACCATGTAGTATGGCCTTCATGTCCTTGCCTATGCATTTTGTTTTCTTCATGTACTGTTGATCCCATTGGTTGTATTTCTTTTTATATCTTGATTTTTCTGGTTTGATCCCTACATCTTCAGCTTTTGTATTTACATTCATATGCAAGTGAATCTCTTGCTCATCTGAATGCACTCCTTCTTAATCACAGGTCAATGAAGTGGCGGTGATTTAAGCAAATCATCCATCTCCTACAGCAGTTGCTTTCCCTTCTCTGCTGGGATTGTTTGAATTGGTGTCCTTACCATTGTTTCTTTAAGGTGCTGCCAACTTTTCTGAGACTTGTTTCTCATGATTATCAGTTCTATGAGGTTTCTGAAATATGGTTTCTGGAAGTCCATTGTATTTACTTTGCTGCTCTCCTTCCTTCCTCTGTTGTTTCGTGGTCACTCTCACCCTGGCTGCCTTCCTCTTGCATGTTATAAGCAGTTCATTCTCTTTGGTTAGGGTCAAATTCAATTCTCATGACCTCTGAGGTCATCAAGTCCAGCCTATGACCTAACACCACGACATCAGCTAAACCATGCCACCAAGTGCCACATTCATACTTTCCTTAAAGACCTCCAGCGATGGTGACTCCGCCACTTCTCTGGCAGTCAATTCCAGTGCCTAATCACCCTTTCTGTTAGGAAGTGCTTCCTAATATCCAACCTAAACCTCCCATGTGCAGCTTCAGACCATGCCTTCTTGTCTTGTCACTAGTTGCCTGGGAGAAGAGCCTGATCGAGCCTGACCCTCACCTGACTACGACTTCTTTTAGGTAGTTGTAGAAAGTGGTAGGATCCCCTCTAAATCTCCTCTTTCCTAGGCTGAACAACCCCAGCTCCCTCAGCCTTTCTTCATATGACTTTCCTTCCAGCCCCCTCACCAGTCACATTGCTCTCCTCTGGACCCACTCCAGCACCTCAATATCCCTCTTGATGTAAGTGGACCCACAACACAGCACTTGAAGTGAGGCCTCACCACTACAGGGACAGAATTACATCCCTAGTCCTGCTGGCCACATTATTCCTGATACAGGTCAGGATGCCATTGGCCTTTCATGCCACCGAGGCACACTGCTGGCTCATGTTCAGGTTGCTGTCAACCAGTACTCCCAGGTGCCTCTCTGGACTGCTCTCCAGCAACTCATCCTCCAGTCTGTAGCAATGCATGGGGATTCATAGGGAAGTTATTTAAAATACAAAAGTTTATTTAGCTGAAATCCAATCTAGATTCAGACTAAGCCACTGACATATTGGATAATCTTCTGCAGGGGATTTCTCTCCCACGTTTGGACCATTTGGCAGAGCAGGTGCTGCTGTTGACCAGGAAGCACTGTTTTCCTGCCAAGAGGAGGTGGTAGAGTTCAGGAAAATGTAATAAAATATCCACAACTGTGTAAGGGACAGTAGAGAGGAAAACAGACACACATCTATGCAATTAACTGAAAGAAAGGTGTAACAGAGGTATCAAATGCATGTACACAGATTAAATTAAAAAATCATAGTATAGTTTGAGTTGGAAGGCACCTTTAAAGGCCGTTGAGTCCAACTTCCCTGCAGTGAACAAGGACATCTTTAAACAGATCAGGTTGTTCAGAGCCCTGTCCAACCTGACCTTGAATATTTGGAGGGATGGGGCATCTACTATCTCTCTGGGCAACCTGTTCCAGTGTTTCATTTCACCCCCATCATGGCAAAGAATTTATTCCTTATACTTAGTCTTAATTTACCTCCCTGTAGTTTATAACCACTACCTCCTGTCCTTTTGCAACAGGCCCTGCTAAAAACTCTGTCCCCATGAATGGTGCAGTTCTCTTCATAGGACATTCCTTTCACGACATTAGCCATGTGGTTTGCCTTGACCAACTCACAGCTTGTTAAACTTCAATATAAGCTGATAGTATGGTAGGTGACAGAAGAAAAAAATATGAGGTGCTTAAAGCTGTTATTCCATCCTTTATTTGAAAGGATACTATTCATCATTAGTGGAGTAGGAGTTATGTATTTCTCACTGACATTAGGCTCTCATGCAGCAGCATCATCATCCTTAGCTGATACTGCTCATTAATTCTGATCACTTGAAGAACCTATCCAACACTGGAGGGGGAAGAATTGCTTTTTGTTAGAATCCTCTGTCACAAAGACCACTCTAATATAATGTGCTTAAATCGGCCAGACCTATGGAAATGCAATGATGTACAAAAAAAAAAAAATGCCAAACAACAAAAACCCAACAACCCCCCCTACAACAAACAAAAAAAGAATCCCCACAGCAAAATCCACCTCCCCCCGTAAAAAACACCAAAACGAAAACCCAACCAAAAAAAAAAAATCAAATAACTATTGTATTTCTAAAGGATTTTTTTACTGCCTGATGCATAATTTTATTTCTTGTGCATGTTCATGCAGTCTTATCTCTTGTTGACACCTCTAACCATTTTGATAAAATTGTATTCCTTTAAAAACTAACAACTCTACACTTCTGCATAGTTGAGGTTGTCAGAGAAGTGATCATCCATATCACCACATCACAGCTCTTGAACCGAAACGTTTCATCCCCTGTTTCCCTTAACACTCGGATCTTGGTCAATCTTTGACCCTTTATTCAGCCAGTGTCTTCCAGCACTTTCTACAGAGAACTGTGCGCAGGAGCAGACCTCTAGCTTGCAGAAGACAGATCAATTCATTTTAGATAAGTGACTCAGCCAGAACCACACCATTCATTGTGCTGGATCAGAGTCACATTCACAATTAATCTGTTTATGCACTGATTAACCATTCAAATAAAAATTTTATCACTCCTAGTTAAAAGCAGACATAAATGAGAGCTTCCGCTTCTGAACAAGAGATGTTGCTCCAAAACAGAATTCCTTCTTCCTGGAGCCAGGCAAAATAACCAAGAGGGGTAACAGATGATTCATCTACCAGCACTCTCCATCAAAAAACAAAGCTAAAACAAGATTACTAAGAAGAAGAGTGCTATTAAAGGAGGAAACTGCTGCTGTAATTTTGTTAAGGAACATGAGATTATTTAAAAGCCTTTTAAAAAGTGTGTTTGTTCCGGGAGAGGAGGGGTGAGGAAGGATTTTAGAGGACGGGAGAAAGTGGGGAGATTATTAGTCTTCCTTGCCTATAAAGATTCATGCTGCTTGCTTTGCCCTAGCCAGCCAGGGTAGTAATTTTAGAAGCTGTTGCAAGTCATTACTCCAGCCCTAATGAATAGGACATAACCTGCACCTTCACTTTGCAG